>JBBCBC010000029.1:10960569-11066319 GCA_037126765.1 Stenogyne calaminthoides
GAATGGTGGTTTCTCCTCCAACAAAGTTAGCAGAATTCACTGAGGGTTGATATGATCTCTGGTTGTTGTTGTTGAACTGCTGATGATTGAACTGTTGTTGATGGTTGTTCTGGTTCTAATTATGAGAGGGTGGAACATAATCAAGATTAGCTTTATAGAAGCATTTCTTTGCAGTATGTTTTGTTCTGTAACAAATCTGACATCTAGGCCCATTAGACCTTTCTCCATCTCTTCCTCTCTGAGAACCTCCTCTGAAGGATATTCTTCCACCTCTATTGCTGCTATTGCCACCACCCCTTCCAGCCTGAGAATTGTTGAAACCAGTCTTGTTTCCCTGAGTAGTGAGATTTACAGATGGTCCAGATCCATCTGTGCTGAAAGAAGTGTGCACAACGCTCTCTAGCCTAGCCTCAAAAGTGAGCAGCAATGAGCTTATCTCAGAAACATTGATATGATCAAATCTGGTGCTAATAGACACCATAAAAGGATTATATTCAACACCCAAACCAGATATAATGTAAAGAAGATGATCCTCATCACTAACTCTATGACCATATGCATTTAAGATATCACAACAACCTTTAATCTTATTCAAGTATTCTCTCATAGAAAGAGAACCTTTCTTAACATTCTGCAATTGTTGCTTATACTGCATAATCTTAGCTCTAGATTGATTAGAAAAATCAGATTCTAATCTCTCCCAAATTTCTCTAGCAGTATTCAAGCCTACAGTGCTAACCAACAAACTTTCAGAGATAGAGCCTAACAACCAAGAGGCAAGAAGCTGATCATGCTTGTTCCATGTAACAAAGTCAGGATTGAGAGTACCTTCAGCTTCTTCAGAGATTTCAATGAATTCTGGTGGGCAGGATTTCCTTCCAGTAATGAATCCTTCAAGCCCATGGCCTTTCACACCATTAAGCACTTGTGGCCTCCACATGAGATAGTTATTCTCTGTGAGTTTCACCACATTAATCTGGTGAAATGGTATATGAAAGGAGGATTGTGAAGATAAAGATGACACTCCATCAGATCTGGAGTTTTCAGAACCACTAGCCATAACTAAAAGCTAAAAAATGAAAGAAAAAAAGTGGGAATGGCACAGAGACTGCAGTGATTAACCTGCTGCTCTGACCATGATGAAAATGGCATAAAATCATACTAAAACAAGAGAAAGATATTACTCGAATTGTGAGCTCATAAAGCATATTGTTTTCATTCCATTTGTTTCATCACGTGATACATCATATATTGTTGGGAGATGAATTTAATTAAGATTTTAATTATATTCCAAAACCCTGAGTATAACATGTATCAGGACATCTTGGTAGTATAGGATCAGGTTTCAATAGATATTAAGACTCAGGATTATCTGCACTCTGTATAGTCAGTAGATATAGATCAGGGATAAATAGGTTTGTTTTGATTTTGCCTGAATGACGCATTAGTTCCTGAGGAACTCAGAAGAAGCCTGAAGACCGAAGAAACTGAAGACCGAAGTTCCTGAAGTAGAAAATCCTGAAGACTGAAGATCCTGAAGACCAAAAGATCCTGAAGATTGTTTTGTACTGACCCAAAAGACCCTGAACAAGCTACTTCAAGTTAAATAGCGTTGCTCATTCTTAATACAAACAAAGAGAATGTTATACATCCTGGACATTAAGGAACATATCAGATCAGTGTGGTTGACCTAAATAGAGTTGTTTTGTTTGTCTCAGTTTAAAGGAAGATTTCGACCAATGAGGAGGCGACAACAGCGTACTATACTGACACTGAAAGCGACATATCTTTGAAGAAATGTCAGGGATGATATTTTCCAGTTCATAGAAGTTGGTGATTGGCTACGTGGTTGCATATTTCCTAAAACATGCAAGGGTGTGTTCAAACCTTAAAAATAGCCGTTCATCAATAACCAAAAGAGGAAACCTTTGAAGTTGTCTCTCCAACATATAGTTTTCAAGAGTAGACTCTTAGAGAGTTGTCTATAAATACCAAGGCCTTGTTCACAACCAAGGTTACGGAAAATCAAAGCAACTCCAGAGCTCATTCGTATTCAAAGGTTACATTGTGAAGCACTCGAAACCCTTAGAATTTCCCAAGGGTTTCATCTTAGAAGAGAGCTCATTTACTAAGCCTAGATTCAAGAATATTCAAAGATTAGTTATGAGATATCCTAGCCTTTTACTTGTGTGTTGGGATATTTTAGTTTTGATAAATTATGCCAAAACATTATAAACTTGTGTTATTCAAGCTATTTTACAGATAACAAGTTAAGGGGGAACACAAGAACAAATTGAGGGGGAACTCACGAAATCAGAAGAAGATGATCGAGATCAGACGAGGCTACAGACGAGAATGATCGATATCAGATGAGTCAGATGAAGTTCCGGAGTTAACTGATGAGCTGTGCAAATCAAATGTGAAGAAAAGCTAAAGCCAGCAAATCAGAAGAGAAGGTTGCAGATCAGAAGATGAGCAGATGAGATTGATCAAGATCAGACGTGATCGAGATCAGATATGAAGATGAACAGATGAGACTGATCAAGATCAGACGTGATCGAGACCAGACATGATAACCTGATATGCTAACCTGATGTACTGACCTGATGCTATCCTGATATGTTGATCTGAAGAAATGTTGATCCGACGACGAAAATGATCGGATCAAAAGAAGAAATCGATAACTTTGAGTCAAGTGACCGAGGGTCGATGAGTAAAGTGACTGAGGGTCGATGTCCGAATTCGTAAGAGCTGAACTCGAGAAGCCTCGAAAAGTCGATGCTCGATCGGACAAGGTCCGGCCAAGAAAAGTCTGTTGAATCAAGAAACTCAAGACTCGGATGCTCGGATAACTCAAGGCTCGGATGCTCGATAACTCAAGGCTCGGATAACTCAAGGCTCGGATAACTCGAAGCTCCGGATAACTCAAGGCTCGATAGCTCGGATGACTGAAGGCTCGGATAAAACCAAGGCTCGGATAGAAGAATCAAGATCCCGAGACTCGAAGAAATCAAGAATATAAATAAGTAGATTCAAATTGACGTGGACCAATGAGAGGAAGACGACAAACCTGAAAAAGCTGCAAAAAGCTACAGAATAGTATGAATTTGAATGTGATTCTCTCCAACGGTAACATTCAAATCCACACTATAAATACAAGTTCTTCCTTCATTATTAGTGTGGAGAATGTGGAAAAAGATGCTACAGAGCCAAGAGCCACATACACAGAGCATTCCCACCATAGAACACAGAGCAAGAAATACACGCATATATTCAAGAGTGTTCTACCCTAGATCTAAGCACAAATGTATATCCTAAGCTTAGAGAGATTTTCCCATCCTTAGCATTGAGGCTAAACAAATGTAAGGGAAAATCTTAACCTAGTTGGAAACCCAAACAAATCTTTACCCAAACCCAAAAGTTAGGTTAAGTTTGTTACCGCAAGATTTTAGACTAGGGATTCTAGTTTCTGATTTCTGGGATCGGTTGAGTGTGAACTCGGTAAACATCTAGCAATCCCGAAAGGGAGGGTAGGCAATCCCGTGAGGGAGATAAGTCCCATTTGAGTGTGAACTCGGTAAACATCTAGCAATCCCGAAAGGGAGGGTAGGCAATCCCGTGAGGGAGATAAGTCCCGTTTGAGTGTGAACTCGGTAAACATCTGGTTGGGTGTTGGACTAACACGTTAAACTAAGTCCAGTCGGTTAAGTCGGTTAAGTAGGTGCCCCTGTGTTAAGGGAAGAGTGGACGTAGGACGGGTTTCGTCTGAACCACTATAAAATTGTGTGTTCTTTACTGCTTTATATTCTTACTTGTCATATGCATTTGATTATAACCAAAACAACACACATCGTTCTTAACAACTAAAAATTTGGAATCACTCTGCCCTCACCCCTGTTTTATATGCATCACATGACATGTTTTCTTCCGCACGCGCAAATAGGTTTTTAGACATAAATCGGGACCTACAATTGGTATCAGAGCGGGTTGTTCAAAAGGTCACTATTTTTCAATGTGAACATCTGAACTGATACCATCAATTGGTATCAGAGCGGGTTGTTCAAAAGGTCACTGTTTTTCAATGTGAACATCTGAACTGATACCATCAATTGGTATCAGAGCAGGAGTTCAAAAGTTCACGATTTTGAAAATGACTACCTGAACTGATCTATTTTAAAACAAAAACCCGATCTCTGTATAATTGCATATATTTTAATGTTTTGGCGTCATTATCAAAAAGGGGGAAATTGTTGGGATATTTTAGTTTTGATAAATTATGCCAAGACATTATCAACTTGTGTTATTCAAGCTATTTTACAGATAACAAGTTAAGGGGGAACGCAAGAACAAATTGAGGGGGAACTCACGAAATCAGAAGAAGATGATCGAGATCAGACGAGGCTACAGACGAGAATGATCGATATCAGATGAGTCAGATGAAGTTCCGGAGTTAACTGATGAGCTGTGCAAATCAAATGTGAAGAAAAGCTAAAGCCAGCAAATCAGAAGAGAAGGTTGCAGATCAGAAGATGAGAAGATGAGACTGATCAAGATCAGACGTGATCGAGATCAGATATGAAGATGAACAGATGAGACTGATCAAGTTCAGACGTGATCGAGATCAGACATGATAACCTGATATGCTAACCTGATGTACTGACCTGATGCTATCCTGATATGTTGATCTGAAGAAATGTTGATCTGATCAGTCGAGCTGATCAGATCAAGCAAGAAGAAATCAGATAGCCTGAGTCAAGTGACCTGAGGGTCAGTGAGTAAAGTGACCTGAGGGTCAGGATGTCTGAATTCAGAAGAGCTGAACTCAGTAAGCCTGAGTGTCAGTATGCCTGATCAGACAAGGTCCGCTGAAGAAAAGTCTGCTGAATCAAGAAACTTGAAGGCTCAGATGCTCAGATAACCTGAAGGCTCAGATAACCTGAAGGCTCAGATAACCTTAAGGCTCAGATAACCTGAAAGCTCAGATAACCTGAAGGCTCAGATAGCTCAGATAACCTGAAGGCTCAGATAAACTGAAGGCTCAGATAGAACTGAAGATCCTGAGACTCAGAAGAAACTGAAGAATATAGCCGTTAGATTCAGCTGACGTGGACCAATGAGCGGAAGACGACAAGCCTGAAAAAGCTGCAAAAATCTACAAAATAGTATGGATTTGAATGTGATTCTCTCCAACGGTAACATTCAAATCCACACTATAAATACAAGTTCTTCCTTCATTATTAGTGTGGAGAATGTGGAAAAAGATGCTACAGAGCCAAGAGCCACATACACAGAGCATTCCCACCATAGAACACAGAGCAAGAAATACACGCATATATTCAAGAGTGTTCTACCCTAGATCTAAGCACAAATGTATATCTTAAGCTTAGAGAGATTTTCCCATCCTTAGCATTGAGGCTAAACAAATGTAAGGGAAAATATCAACCTAGTTGGAAACCCAAACAAATCTTTACCCAAACCCAAAAGTTAGGTTAAGTTTGTTACCGCAAGATTTCAGACTAGGGATTCTAGTTTCTGATTTCTGGGCAATCCCGAAAGGGAGGGTAGGCAATCCCGTGAGGGAGATAAGTCCCGTTTGAGTGTGAACTCGATAAACATCTAACAATCCCGAAAGGGAGGGTAGGCAATCCCGTGAGGGAGATAAGTCCCGTTTGAGTGTGAACTCAGTAAACATCAGTTGGGTGTTGGACTTACACGTTAAACTAAGTCCAATCGGTTAAGTAGGTGCCCCTGTGTTAAGGGAAGAGTGGACGTAGGATGGGTTTCGTCTGAACCACTATAAAATTGTTTGTTCTTTACTGCTTTATATTCTTACTTGTCATATGCATTTGATTATAAGCAAAACAACACACATCGTTCTTAACAGTTAAAAAGTAGGAATCACTCTGCCCTCACCCCTATTTTATATGCATCACATGACATGTTTTCTTCCGCACGCGCAAATGGGTTTTTAGACATAAATCGGGACCTACATTGTGTTTGATTATAAAAGGATATCTCACCTTAGTTGAAACCAACCGAAAACCCAAACCCTTTGATTAGGTAGTTTCTGTGTGTAGTTGTTGGAGAAGAAGTTAGTAAGCTGCTTGTGTTCAGTCTGAAAGCTTGTTTGTGTTGAATTAGTAAGCTGCAGTAAGTTCAGCATAAAAACTCGTAGTGGAAAGTTAGTAAGCTGCTGAGTTCAGTCTGAAAGCTTAAGGTAGTAGTAGTAGTGTGTTAAGGAATTTCTCTGAGGATCAGAGAGTGGACGTAGGAGCTTGAGTCCCTGAACCACTATAATTTGTATTCCAGAGCTCATTCGTATTCAAAGGTTACATTGTGAAGCACTTGAAACCCTTAGAATTTCCCATGTGTATCATCTTAGAAAAAAGCTCATTTACTAAGCCTAGATTCAAGAATATTCAAAGCTTAGTTAAGAGATATCCTAGCCTTTTACTTGTGTTTGATTGTAAAAGGATATCTCACCTTAGTTGGAAACCAACCACAAACCCAAACCCTTTGATTAGGTAGTTTGTGTGTGTAGTTGTTAGAGAGGTGAGAGTTGTAAAGAGTAAGTAAGCTGCGTGTGTTCAGCCTGAAAGCTCTAGAGAAGAAGTTAGTAAGTTGCTTGTGTTCAGTCTGAAAGCTTGTGTGTGTTGAGTTAGTAAGCTACAGTAAGTTCAGCCTGAAAACTCGTAGTGGAAAGTTAGTAACCTGCTGAGTTAAGTCTGAAAGCTTAAGATAGTAGTAGTAGTGTGTTAAGGAATTTCTCTGAGGATCAGAGAGAGTAGACGTAGGAGCTTGAGTCTCTGAACCACTATAATTTGATGTGTTGTTTGCTTTCTGTTTTGCATTTTATTCTGTTGCATATTTTCACTGAAAGCATACTCAATTTTCTGATATTCAGTTGGAATCAATCCACTAAAGGTGCATTAAGTTGATCACAACCTTAACCACTATTTCACTGAGAAAACAAGATTTTCAGCAAAGTAAAATGAGTATAAACTTAGGGCCTACACATTGCGCACTCTAGATAAGCTAGTATAGATAGTTGTCAAACTGATCAACTCTTCTGAGTAGTCAGTAAGATCATTATTACTCCAAGCTTATTTGGACTCTGTTTTAAAAACTCAGAATCAATTGAGCTAATTTGAAGTCTCTGAAAGCTGCTCAGTGTTATTGTCTCTGTAGACTTTGACTCAGGGCATTTTGTGCTTCTCAGGTCTGATCTTCAGGACATCCTGACTCACTGATTATAGTGTTTACTGAAAAAGTTTAAAATTCACTATACACGTGTATTCCCCCCAATACACGTGTGAGACTCATTTACCCCGGGACCAACAAGTGGTATCAGAGCAGTGGTTCATTTGACCACTTGCTTTGGTGGTCATAAGTCTTGTTACTGAGAGGCTTTGGTTGTCTACTGAATAGATCTTTTGCTGATATCTTACAAGGCTCATTCATCATGCCTTCTAAGAAACTACCTATGTTCTCTGTTGAGAACTATGATCTATGGAGATTGAGAATGCAGACACATCTGTACTCTAAGCATGAGAGAATATGGAGAGTTGTGCCTCAAGGACCTTCTGAGTATAAGGTTGTGAATCCCAGATTGACTGATAATGAAAGAGATGATCCAAGGGATGAATTTCCCAAAACTGATGATCAATTTACTCCTGAAGAGAAGAAGTTGGTTAACTTGGATTATATTGCTAAAGATACACTGTATAGAACTATTGATGACGGTGTTATGGGAATGATTTCCCACTGTGAAACTGCCAAAGAAATTTGGGATACATAAGGATGTTTACCAACATTATCAGAAGTTTCACCTCAGAAAGCAAGTACTTTCTTGTCTTTATCTTTCTCATGTTTATCATCATCTAACATAGTTGAGTTAATCTCATAAGTTTTCAAAATACTTATCAACTCATTTTGACCCAATAAATAAGTGTTCTTAGCCTCTTCTATTGCACATATTTTTGCATCAAATCGTTTAGGAACAATTCTAAGTATCTTATTAACTAACCGAGTGTTGGAAATTGGATCACCAAGTGAGTGTGACTCATTAGCAATCTCACTTATCCTTTCATTGTATGATGAAATGTTCTCATCATCTTTCATCTTCAAGTTTTCAAACTTGGTTCCCAACATTCCGAGTCTAGTTCTTCGAACACTTTCTGATCCTTCAAAATGTTCCTGCAATATATCCCATGCATCCTTAGAAGAAACACAGTTAGATATCAGTTTAAACATAGAAACATCAGTAGCAGCAAAAATCGCATTAAGGGCTTTAGAATTGAAATTGGCCGATGTGCATTCATCATTGGACCAATCAATCTCCTTTTTGACTTGCGTTTCTCCATCAATATCACCCACTGTTTTTGGAGGATTCCAACCAGATAACACACTACGCCATGCTCTCTCATCTATAGACTTAATATACATGCGCATTTTGGGTTTCCAGTAGGGATAATTTGATCCATCCAAAATTGGAGGTTTTAAAGAAGGAGTTAGTGGATATTCCATTGCAAAAACACACTTTAAACACATGACCTTTAACTTAGTGTATCAAGTTTATGGCTCTGGCGCCAACTGAGAGTGTGTGTGCGTGTATTTTCAGAGTGTTGTTGAAAATATTGTGAAACATATAAAACAACATATGACAGCGGAAGTATAAAAACGCAGTGCAAAGGATTTTCCAAAATTGTCTATAATAAGACTATACGAACCTCATGGTTAAAAACATCACTATAACAAGTAGTTAGATACACACGAATCTCTTACAAGATCCTAAAAGGTGTAGTGAAAAACCACACACCAAAAATTAACCTATTCGAACAAGTAAATAGTGATCTTATTCAACCTAAAACTTGATCTACTAAGACAAACACAATACTGATGGGAAATGTTGGTATACACTCAACCAGTACAAATAGACATAGCATCGACCCTCACACTCCACTCACGGCTGTGTCTCGGATGCTACTCTCTTAAGTTTGGAGTAGAGCAAATGGGATCTCACTTTAACTTGAACTTGAATGTTGACCAATGCAGTCTATTTATAGAAATTTGGACCAACTGCATTATCCTATCCACTTGGTGTGGACAGCCTTGAAGATCTCCTCCACTATCTCCATGATCTTGGTGTAACCACCCATGATCTTTCTATTCTTACTCCATTATTGCAACCGCTTGACAATATCCGAAATTGTCTTCAACTTGAAATGTAGAAAACATAGAAAAACACATCTAATAAAACAGAGTCAGTGTTAGGAGAAAGGACAAATTTAAGATATTGTGCAGAATGTGTCCAACATCTGGAACAACATACGTGCAACATCAACAAACTCCCCCAATTTGGCCTTTCTACTACAACACACCTGATGTTAACAACAACATTCGAACTTGTGTCAGGAAAGAAACAAATAATAGTCATTCATAAAACAACTACTATTAAACCAAATCATAATTTAAAAACAAACAACCAACACAAGCACTAAGTACATCAGCAGTGTACTTAGGCCAAAGTATCCAACATAAAGTAAATGACAGAAACATAAACCTATCAACTAATTGTCCATTAACAGAGTTCATAAAGTAAATAGCAGTAAATAAAAGATTGCAATACAGAAAGGAATTTTTATAGTGAAGTATAGAGAAGGACTTGGCCATTGGAATGACTGCATCTCCATAATCTGCAAATGCTACCCCATACATCAAAAACTCCCCCTATGTTGAATCTTTTCACCAATTGTCTTGACCATACATCT
Organism: Stenogyne calaminthoides; assembly: GCA_037126765.1. Classification (NCBI taxonomy): domain Eukaryota; kingdom Viridiplantae; phylum Streptophyta; class Magnoliopsida; order Lamiales; family Lamiaceae; genus Stenogyne; species Stenogyne calaminthoides. Next base: position 10,970,340 of record JBBCBC010000029.1, read on the forward strand.
CATCAAGCATAACAATACTCTCAGGAGACATATCCTCTCTGTCTGGAGTCTTTCTCAGATCTTCATTAGTGCTATCATCAGTTGTAGGGTCAATTGGTGCAGGGTCAGGAACAACTTGTTCAGCAGCAACATCATCATTCTGTTCACCATCAAGAACATTTTCCACAACATCATCCACAACTTCATTGACAGCTCTATTGACAGCATCATCCACCTCTCTATCATCAGCATTACCTTCATTATTCTGTTCATCTTGTGCATCTGCACCATCATCATCAACATCAGCATCTTCAGCATCATCCTTCTCTCCTGCATGGCCAGATGGCCCAGCTCCATCACCACCATCATCACCATCATCATCAGGTGAACCTCCCCCTGTTGGAGTAGAAAGCAGGTTTCTCCAGAAGGTTCTCTGTATGATCAGAGCATCTATACTTTGCTGGATGGATTGAATTTGATTAGAAATAAATAAATTTGAAAAGGTAACAGAAGGGATACTATCACATGTGGTTACTGTGTAGGAAATGTTGCTAACAGAATGGGCAACATTTTCGGTTTTCTGTTCATTATCTTTCAGAGGTAAATCAACTACCCGGTTACCACCTTTCAGAACATGAGATATACCAAAACTAGGAACATAGCTGCTGATTCTTTCACCCTTTGGTCTTTCAAACTCTAATCTATCCAACAGCTGACAAATCAGGCTTGGATATGGAAGAATGGTTCCTTCAGTGTGTTTGCAAGTATATGACACAAGATTATCAAAGATAATCTGACCCATGTTGAATTTATTCAAGTGTACAATCTTGTACAACAAGAATGCTTGCTCTTTGGTTAACACAGTGGAATTTTTGGAAGGCAACCAGTTTGAAACCAACAATTTATGCATCACAGAATACAAAGAAGTCAGTTTTGCAGCAGAAAATTGAAGAGTCCATTCAGTATGTCTCCCACCAGTTATCACAAACATTACTTCCCCAATATCTAGTTCACTAGACTCATCCTACATGTTTCTAGTCTTTAGAAAAATGTTAATTAGCCTAGGGGAAATAGTGACAACATTGTACCTGAATCTGACTTTCCCATAGTTTGCAGATTTCACATTTCCACAACTTTTCTTCAAATTAACATAAAATTCGGCAACCCATGGCACATAAAAAGGTTTGACATATTGAAGAGCATGCAATAAAGACTTACTCTTAAGAAAACCTATTAGATTGTTAGCCTCAAAGTCAGGTATTTTTATGATCCTTTCATCAATAATCACCCTTTTTAGCATATATCTAACAACAACAGATTTTATACCATACTCAACCTTATCATCGGAGTCAGAATCAGATTCCAGTACCTCATCAAACAATTGATCCCATTCATCATCAGTTTGGTTTCCAGCAGGTACATCTTCTTCTTCAGGGTCTTCCTCAGGTTCTTCTTCAGGTTCCATCTCATCACTTTCCATATTTTCCTCAGAATCCTTTTGGGATTCTACTTCTTTCTCTGAATCAGATGATTCAGCAACATCAGTATCAGCATGCACAGGAGGATCATTTCTCCTCTTTGTTCTCCTTTCCTTTTTGGCCATTAACTCCTCCATAGTAAGATCATCATCCGAATCTTTTGGTTCAGCAACAGGCTCAACTGGGTCAGCCGTTTCTTCATCAGAATTTTCAACAGCAATAGGGTCATCAACACCACCATCTGTCCTTTTTGGCCATTTACCAATATAATCAACCTTCTTTCCAAGATTTCTTTGAGACATTCTCCGTTTTCCCCATTTCCCAACACCTCTCTTGGGAGTAAGTTGCTTCTTTCTCAAGCGGATGTTCTTTAATTTCTCCCCCATTCCATCTAAATTAGAGGTATCAAAAGCTTTCATCTCAACATCTGCGGGTTGAGATGGGTTAGGAGTTTCTTCAGCGGGTTCAGAAACATGGGTTTCTGAAGGAATTTTTGGAGCAGATTCTTTGGCTAGGGGTTTAGTAGAGAGATCAACAAAGTCATTAATGTTGATAAGTTTATTCCCAACAAAAACATCAGGAAGAACAGAAAGGTTTTTCTCTAGCATTTGCTCGATGATCAAGCAAATCAATGATTTGGGAGTATCAGCAGGAAATTCGTATGGGATAGGTTTTTGTACGGAAGAAGAGGATGATCCACCAACATTAGTGGAATCATAATCTGTGTTTTGTGCGGCCATTTCTGCTAGTAAGTTCAGAGGGTTCGAGTTTTCAGGAGAGGAAGGAGTGAAAGGAGGGTTTTCTGTAGAGGAAGGGTTTGAGTGTTTTGGATGAATGATTAGGGAAGTCCGAAGGGTTTGGTTTATCAGCCATTCCACCCTTTTTCTGTCCAATCAGATTAAAGCAAAGGCAATTAAAATAAAGCAATGAGAAAAAAAGGAGGGAAAGGAAGATAAGTGACCGAAATAAAGTAATAGCATAAGTAAAATCAACACACCTCGATTCTTATGTTCAACTCAAAATGTTTTCAGCATACAATGGACAACAACACAGAATAATTGAAATAAATAGAGAAGAGAGGGAAGTTATTACACAAAAACCACCACAAAACCGAAACATAGTGGAGTAAAATAACCACCCACTAAGTTTGAGTGAACGTGTGATGTGTAATCAGCTGCCAAAAGCAATTTTGAAAACAAAAGAAATCATATCCAACTTAAATAAACACAATTTAGATTAAATAACATGTTTGACCACAAATTCAACTTAAGAAGAAAATTAAACAAATCATGTATGATAGATAAAGTTTGAATCATTTAAGGTTTCACAAAATGTCGGCACACATATATCTCAACAAATTTTGCATGAAGTTCATCATCAAAGTGTTGCATATTTTGAATTTTCTTATAAACACATGTTCACATTGATCCATCTTTTCAAAAGAGAACATAGTAGTCGCGAGCTCCGTGCCCCATAGTTACTCAATGGATTATGAACAAACATGGATGTATATTTAATCACCTTTTGAAAAGTGAACATCGTAGTAGCGAGCTCCGTGTCCCATAGTTACTCAGTGATTACACATCTAAGTTGTACTTTATTTTTCAATGCATTTAAGAGATATATGCCCAGGACTCTGTATCTAAACCATGATTCAATCAATAAGATCATAACACTATCTTTTAAAGTTCAAACATAAGCAAAACAATAGATAAACACGTTATCAGAACCACAATGTTGCTTCAAATGTTGTGAAACATTTGTTACAACATCTAATGTTTATGTTCAGATATAGCAAAGACCAAGAGATTTTCTAAGTGAAGAAAACCTCTCATTATCAAGGGCTTTTGTAAAAATTTCAGCAAGTTGTTTTTCAGTAGAAACGTATTCTAACTTCACAATTTCTTTCTCTACAAGATCGCTTATAAAGTGATATCTTATACTTATATGCTTAGTCAAAGAATGTTGCACAGAATTCTTGGAAATATTGATAGCACTAGTATTATCACAATAAACAGTCAAAATACCACTTTCTAACCCATAATCATCAAACATCTTTTTAAGCCAAAGCAGTTGAGTGCAGCAACTTCCAGCTGCAACATATTCAGACTCAGCTGCAGATTGTGAAACACAATTCTGTTTCTTACCGTTCCAGGATATAATGTTGTTTCCCATGTAGAAACATCCTCCACTAATACTTTTTCTGTCATCACAATCACCTGCCCAATCTGCATCACTATAGCCAACTAAAGAGCAATTAGTATCCTTTGAGTACCAAATACCTAGATCACATGTTCCAGCTACATATCTTATAATTCTTTTCACAGAATTAAGACGTGATTCCTTAGGATTAGCTTGATATCTAGCACAAAGACAGACACTATACATAATATCAGGCCTACTAGAAGTTAAGTACAAAAGACTTCCAATAATTGATCTATACAAAGTAGGATCAACATCTTTTCCAATCAAGTCTTTACTCAACTTTTGAGTTGAACCCATAGGGGTTTTCATAGTTTTAGCAGTTTCAAGACCAAATCTTTTCACCAAATTCTTAGCATATTTGTTTTGAGAAAATAAAATACCATCTTTAACTTGTTTGATTTGAAGACCTAAAAAGAAATTCAGTTCTCCAACCATGGACATTTCAAAGGTACAGGTAATTTCTTTAACAAAACTATCAAGCATATCATTACTAGTTGAACCAAATACAATATCATCAACATATATTTGAGCAACCATGATATCATTCTCAGAATTTTTAATGAACAAGGTTCTATCAGCTTCACCTCTCAAAAATCCAAATTCAAGTAAGAAATCAGTAAGTCTACCATATCAAGCTTTAGATGCTTGTTTTAGACCATACAAAGCTTTCTTTAACTTGTAAACATGATCAGGAAATTCCAGATTTTCAAAACCTTTAGGCTGTTCAACATAAGCTTCATCATCCAGAATACCATTTAAGAAAGCAGCTTTAACATCCATTTGATGCAAGTTAATGTTAATGAAACATGCAATAGCAAGAAGTAATCTAATAGATTCAATTCTAGCAACATGAGCAAATGTTTCATCAAAGTCTATTCCTTCAATCTGAGTATATCCTTGAGCAACCAATCTAGCCTTATTTCTTACAATATTACCAGATTCATCAGTTTTATTCTTGAAAATCCACTTTGTTCCTATGACATTAATATCAGAATTAGGTCTAGGTACAAGTGTCCAAACATCATTTCTTTCAAACTGATTAAACTCTTCATGCCTAGCATTTATCCAATTTTCATCATCAAGAGCTTCTTTTACATTTTTAGGCTCAATTTCAGAATGATAACACTCAAAGGTTACCTGATTGCATATGGATGACATGCAAACTGATCTTACAAGGTTATTGATATGAATACCCATTCTTCTTCTAGTTTGTACACCAGTGGTAGCTTCTCCAATGATCTGATCTGATGGATGACTTTTCATTATCTTTGTTGAGGGAACCAAATGTTTTGGATACTGTGAATCTTGTGACAGATTTTCAGTATTTGAACTTTTGGGTAATGTTGCATCAGATGTTGAAGGAACATTCTGATTCTGATCAACATATTTACTATCTTCAGTGTCATCAGTATTTCTGGATACTTCTATCAAATCTGATACATTATCTTCAGCACTTTTACCTGCAAGACTTGCAAGTTCATCAAATACCACATTAACAGATTCTTGCATTGTATCAGTTCTCAAGTTATAGATTCTATATGCCTTGCTATTCTTAGAATATCCTAAGAAAAATCCTTTATCACTCTTAGAATCAAACTTGTGCAACTGATCTCTATCATTCAAAATGTAACAAACACAACCAAACACATGAAAGTATTTCAAATTTGGTTTCTTGTTATTCAGAATCTCATAGGGAGTACAATTACTACCAGAACGAATATAGACTCTATTCACAATGTGACAATAAGTATTCAAAGCTTCTGCCCAGAATTTCTTAGAAAGACTTTTTGAGGTTAGCATAACTCTTGCCATTTCTTGCAAAGTTCTATTCTTTCTTTCAGCAATTCCATTTTGTTGAGGAGTTTTAGGTGAAGAAAACTCTTGCAAAATACCTTTCTTTTCACAAAAATTAGTAAACAAACTGTTTTCAATTTCTCTTCCATGATCAGATCATATCCTACTGATCTTTAAACATAAAACAGTTTTAAACCTTTTGTAAAGAATTTTGAACTCAAAAAAGGTATCTGATTTTTCTTTTAGAAAGATAACCCAAGTATATCTAGAAAAATCATTTACAAGAACATATGAATACCTCTTTCCACCTAAACTTTCAGTTTCCATAGGACCCATTAGATCCATATGAATTAATTCACAACACCTGTTAGTTGTACATGCTGACAACATTTGATGTGTTGTCCTTACTTGCTTACCTTTCTGGCATGGTCCACAGATTTTTCCTTTTTCAAAGTTAAGACCAGGTAAACCAACAACAGCACCTAGTCTATGCAATTTCTGAATATTTCTGTAATTAACATGAAAGTTTTTGATGCCACAAAATAATATCATCTGCTTTAGCACTTTTCCAAGTATGATTTGTACCAATCAAATAGCAATTATCAGCAGATCTTTTGCCAGTCATTAAGCAATCATTATTTTTATCAAACACATAGCATGAATTCTTGTCAAACTTTATATGTAAATCATCATCACATAACTGACTAATACTAATCAGATTAGCAAGTAAACCTTTTACACGTAACACATTTTTCAACTTTGGAAATCCAGGAACATTCAAGGTTCCTTTACCAACAACTTTACCTTTTGAACCACCTCCATATGTAACATGACCACCATTACATGATGTATAATCAGATAAATAATTAAGTTGACCAGTTATGTGTCTAGAACAACCACTATCAAAGTACCAAGATCCAGGAACACATGTTTTCAAGGATGTGTACACAACATTGCATGACATGTTTTTATGAATCATCTTTTTAGTGTTGTTAACCTGTTTTATAGGGTGTTCAATTTTATCAGGTAAAACAATTCCAGCTTTTAAGTCTCTTCTTAACTTAGAACAATATAGACGAATATGACCTACTGCAGCACAATAAAAACAGACATACTCTTTAAACAAACTACCAGATTTCTTTTGTTTACCTTTCAAAGATTTAGGCAAAGAAGTTCCAGTTTTTACAAAAGAAATAGGTTCACAGGATAAAGGAGTATTTTCAGAAGTTTTCACAAAGACAAGTCCAACATTATCAGATCTACCAATCATTAATGCCTCATTCAATTCAGTAGTGCACTTAAGTTCATCTTTAAAAGAAGAAATTTCCACATCTTTTCTAGTTAAAAGAACTTCAAGCTTCAAAAGATTTTCTTTCAAATCTGAATTTTCTAAAGATAAGGAACTCAACACTTGTTTTTGAGTTTCTAAATCAGTTTTAAACTTCAGATATTCAGAGTCACAATTAGTAGATTTTGATGTTTCAACATTCAGAATAGTTATAGTAAATAAGTTAATCTCAGAGTTATATTGACTGAATGTTGTTTCAGATGTTGTATGAACATCTGAATCTTCTTTAGACAATTAATCATCGAGATCATCATCAAATGTATCATCATAAACTATTCTAGCAGACATAACACTTAGCTCATATTTACCAAAATCAGTTTCAACATCAGAATCATCACTTAAGGTAGCATTAAAGTTCATTTTCTTCCTAAGCATAGTATTAACACATCCATTAGCATAATGACCATATCCAGAACATGCATCACATTTAACCTTTTTTCTGTACTCAGGATCATATTTGAACTTGTTATCCTTATTGAATTGTCTAGGTTGATTGAAACTGGAAGACTGGCTTGGAACAAGCTTTTTATCAGAGGGAGAAGAGTTTTGATTAAACTTATCCTTTGATTGAAATTGACCATTTGATCTTCTGAACTTTCCTTTTAGAAAAGATTTGAATTGTTTAGTGATAAGAGCAAATTGTTCAGAAACATTTTCATCACATATATCAGAAACATCATCATCAGAATCTACTTCAGTCACATAAGGATGTTTACCAACATTATCAGAAGTTTCACATCTGAAAGCAAGTACTTTCTTGTCTTTATCTTTCTCATGTTTATCATCATCTAACATATTTGAGTTAATCTCATAAGTTTTCAAAATACTTATCAACTCATTTTGACTCAATAAATCAGTGATCTTAGCCTCTTCTATTGCACATATTTTTGCATCAATTCGTTTAGGAACAGTTCTAAGTGTCTTATTAACTAACCGAGTATTGGAAATTGGATCACCAAGTGAGTGTGAATCATTAGCAATCTCACTTATCCTTTCATGGTATGATGAAATGTTCTCATCATTTTTCATCTTCAAGTTTTCAAACTTGGTTCCCAACATTCTGAGTCTAGTTCTTCGAACACTTTCTGATCCTTCACAATGTTCCTGTGTTGGGAGATGAATTTAATAAAGAAGTTTTGATTAGATCCCAAAACCCCTGAGTATGACATGTTCAGGATAATCTTGATAGATCGAAATCGGTTTCATATAGAGTGTTCAGGAAGTTATTTGCACCATGTATAGTCAGCAGATATAGATCAGGTTAGATTTTAAAAAAAAAAGCAAGACTCAAAGAAGTCTGTCAAGAAATCAAGACTCAATAAGTAGCGTAAAAAACAAGACTCGGTAAGTTGTCAAGAAACCGAAGACTCATTAAGTAAATCAAGACTCAAGAAGTTGTTTGAAGAAATCAAGACTCGAGAAATAATCAAGACTCGATGAGTTCTCAAGAAAATCAAGACTTCGATAAAATCAAGACTCAAGAAGTTGTCAAGAAAAGCAAGACTCAAGAAGTTCTCAAGAAACTCAAGACTCGAAAGAAGTAAATCAAGAAATGTAAGACTCGATGAAAGTAATCAAGACATCAAGACTCAAGAAGTTATCAAGAAATCAAGACTCAAGAAGTTATCAAGACATCAAGACTCAAGATGTCATCAAGACATCAAGACTCAAGATGTCATCAAGACATCAAGACTCGAGAAGACATCAAGACTCGTAAGATATCAAGACACTAAGATAATCGAAAACCGGTGAGTTATCAAGACTCAAGAAGATACCAATACTCAAGATAACCTCGAATGTTCGTGAGGCAATCAATAATATCTATCTGAAGACTACAAAACTGAGAAAAACGCAAATATTCATAAAAGTAGATATTCCAAAAACATTCATATGCAGACAAAAGGAACTAAGTCTAAGTGTTGTTTAAGGTTATCTCAATAAGAGAGATTGACCGAAAAGAGCCGTTATGTTTGTCTACATTTACTGAAGACAAGAACCAATCAGAGGAAGACAACATCTGCATTTTTATCGACCTTTAAGTTTACGGGACTCAATCATGTCAAGAGTACTATGTTCCGTATCGCAAAAATTGGTGATTGACTACATGAATGCATATTTCCTAAAATATGCAAGGGAGTATTCAAACCCTAAATATAGCCGTTCATCAAACACCATAAGAGGAAACTCATGAAGCTATCTCCTCCAACGGATAGTTTTTCAAGAGTGACCTTGGTGAAGTTTCCTATAAATACTAGTGACCCTTTACATTGAGAGGTTACAGTAAATTTCAAAGCAACTCAAGAGCTCATTCGTATTATTGCAAATTGAAGCACTCGAAAAACCTATAATTTCCCAAGTGTTTCACATTGGAGAGAGCTCATTCACTAAGCCTAGATTGATAAGAAATATTCAATGCTTAGTAGAGATATCATAGCCTTTGCATTGTTCTTATTGTAAAGGATATCTCATCCTAGTTGGAAACCAACCCAAAACCCAAACCCTTTGTACGGTAGTTTGTGTGTGTTTTGTTGGTGAGTTGGAGTTGTAAAGAGTTAGTAAGCTACAATTGAGTTAGCCGAAAAAACTCTAGAGAAGAAGTTAGTAAGCTACTTGTGGTAGTCCGAACACTTGTGTGTGTTTGAGTTAGTAAAAAAAAAGTGAGTCGGCCCGTAAAAACTCAAGGTAGAAAAGTGAGTAAGCTACGAGTGAGTTAGCCGTAAAGCTTTAGGAAGTGGTTAAGGAATTTCTCTCAAGATCGAGAGAGAGGGACGTAGGAGCTTGAGTCTCGAACCACTATAATTCTTTGTGTTGTTTTGCTTTACATCTTTGCATTATTATCTGTTTCATGTTTTTCACTGAAAGCATAATTCACTGATATTCAGTTGGAACCAATCCACTGAACTTGCATCAAACTGATCACAGCCTTAATCAATGTTTTATTAAAAGGAAGATTTTCAGCAAAGCTAAAATGAGTATAAACTTAGGGCCAACCATTTCGCACACTTGAGTAGCTAGAACAGATAGTTACCAAACTGAACTAACTCTACTGAGGGTTTAGTAAGATAATTATTTGATCCAAGCGCCTCAGGATCTCTGATAAACTCAGGCTCAGTTGGGCTAATCTGAAGCTTCTGAAAGCAGCTCAGGATCATTGTCTGAGTAGACTTTGACTCAGGGCAATCTGTGCTTCTCAGGGCAAAATCATCAGGATAACCTGACCCATCTGACCTCAGTGAAAGAAAAGTTTTAAAATCACTGAACATGTGTATTCCCCCCCCATACACGTGTGAGACTAGTTAGCACCGGGACCAACAAGTGGTATCAGAGCAGTTGTTCATTTTGACCACTTGCTTTGGTAGCCATAGTCTATTTTGCTGAAAGACTTTGGTGGTCTACTGAATAGATCTGTTTGCTGATATCTTACAAAGCTCAATCATCATGCCTTCTAAGAGACTTCCTATGTTCTCTGTTGAGAGCTATGATCTATGGAGATTAAGAATGCAGGCTCATCTGTATTCAAAGCATGAAAGAATGTGGAGAGTGGTTTCTGAAGGACCATTCAAATTTATTGTTGTGAATCCCAGAATCACTGATACTGAGAGGAATGATCCCAGAGATGAATTTCCAAAATCTGATGATCAACTTACTCCTGATGAGAGAAAGTAAGTCAATCTGGACTATATTGCTAAAGATACTTTGTATATCACTATTGATGATGGTGTTATGGGGATGATTTCTCACTGTGAAACTGCAAAAGAAATATGGGACACACTTGCTGTTATGTGTCAAGGAACAAATCATATTAAGAAAAACAAACTTTTTGTTGCTATTGGAAAGTTTGATAGCTTTGAAATGGAAGATAGTGAATCCATTGACAAACTTGAGGTCAGATTCACTAACATCATGAATGATCTGAGTGCTCTTGGGAAAAGATACCCACAGAGAGAAGTGGCACTGAAAATTCTTAGAGGATTATCTAAGAAATGGGATATACATGCTGTGGTGATTGAAAACACCAAAAATATTGATTCCATGCCATATCAACAAGTTTTTTCTGAACTGAAAGCTTATGAGTTTGTGATTGACAAGAAAACTAAGAAATCTGACAGCAAAGATGATTCTTCATCTAGCAAGAATGTGGCTTTCAAAGCCAAAGAGAAATCCTGTAAGTCTAGAGAGTCTGAGAACTCACTTGCCAAAAATCAGGATGAGCAGGAGGATAAGCTAGTACTGATGGCAAGGAGGTTTGAAAGACTCAATAGCAGATATGGGAAATATAAGAAATATTACAGGAATCACAGGTACAAGAGAGACTCAAAAGCTGAGGACAGATATACTGAGAAAAGAAAGGACCAGAAAGCTGAAGGATCCTCATCCAAGAAGAAGGACTCCAAGACCAAGGAGGAAAGTGATCAGGATGATGATACCAACAGATGTTACAACTGTCAGAAGAAAGGTCACTTTCAATATGACTGTCCTGAGCTAAGTGCTAAAGAAAGAAAGGAAAGACAAGCCAAGAGAGACAAGAAGATCTCCAGCAAGAAAGCTATGATTGGTAAGGAAGAAGAACATTCTAAAGAAGGTTCCAGTTCCTCAGATGAGATTTTCTAAGATAGTGACAGTGATGATATCTGTCTTATGGCTGTGGAGGAGGTAAAGGAAAAGGGCACTGAGCTGTATGAAAACTACATAGCACTGATGACTGGAAATGAGTTGGCTCCTGCTATATGGTATCTGGATAGTGGATGTTCAAGACATATGACAGGATATAAGCAACTAATCACTGACTATGTTGAGCAAAAAGGCCCTCAGATCACATTTGGAGACAATTCCAAAAGATAAACTGAAGGATATGGAACTCTTGAAGTTGACTCTGTTCATATCCATGGTGTTTCATATGTGTCTGGTCTAAAGGATAACTTGCTTTCTATCAGTCAATTCTGTGACAAAGGATTCAGTGTTGAGTTCTCAAAGAACTTATGTTATGTAAAAGACAATACTTCACATAAAATTTTATTGACTGGTACTAGAAAAGGAAATGTGTATCTTGCTAATTGGAGTTCACCTCCTAAAGATACATGCTTGGTTGCAAAAAGTTCCACTGATACCAGTTGGTTGTGGAACAAAAGAATGAATCACTTAAACTTCAAAACCCTGAACAAACTTGCAAGATTAGCACTTGTGAGGGGGTTACCCAATGAAGTGTTCAGTAAAGATCATGTATGTGATGCTTGTCGAAAAAATACACACTTGAAAAGAAATCGAGCATCTTTCAAAAGCAAAGTAGATGTTTCTCGATAGAATACTACAATTGTTACATATGGATCTCTTTGGTCCAAGAACAAACATCGTGAGCACTAATGGCGTAAAATACACACTTGTGGTAGTTGATGACTACTCTAGATACACATTGGTCATATTCTTACTCAGTAAGAAAGAGACTCGATAAAAAACAAGCCCATACTATTGAAAAGGCTCAAGATCTTTGAAAAAGAATCGAGTGTGGTCAAAATCGATCGATCGGATAAAACCGAAGTTTATCAATCATATCATATCCGATTATTGTGCAAAAAATGGAATAGCTTATGAAACATCACCGCAAGGAACCCACAATGAATGGTGTTCTTTGAAAGAAGAAATAGGACTCGAAAGAAGGATTCGCAAGGACAATGATTCTTTGAAGGTGCGATATTCAGAAGAGATTTTGGTCAACCTGGGGAACAAATATCAACACCGCATGCTACTCTTTCTAATGTTGAATACTCTTGAGATCCATCTTGGACCAAGAACCAAGGAAAAAACTCCATATGAGCTTTTTGTGGAATGAAAGGAAGCCTCTTATTTCATTCTTTTATGCAAGAAAAATTTGAATCGTGTGTTTGGTTGCAAGTGTTTCATACACAATAATGGTAAAGATCACAAGTTGAAAACTTTTGATAGCAAAGGCGATGAAGGGATATTCTTAGGATATTATGAAGTCAAGAAAAAACCTTGAGTTTACAAATCTGTGGGACTCTTATTGTGGAAGAAACACCTCATGTTATTTTTTGATGAATCTACTTGTGTTCGGAAGAAACAGAACATGACTCAGAGAAAGAATTTCTTTCTTGGATCAAGAGAATCACCAAACTTAGCCTTGAAAAAGAATGATAAAACATCCTCTCGAACCTCGAAAAGAAGAAGTCAATCACTTTCTATGAATGGAGTGAATCAAGGACTCGCATAAAAAGAAGTTCGGGATGGAAAAACTCGAGGATGGTGAGACTCGGGATGGAAATTCTCCAAGAACTCAAGGAACGCCAACACACCGAAGTGACCAATCAACATACAACGATTCAGATTTTAGACTTAGGTATGTAATGCCGATGAATATGTGGTCACAAAATCCTAGGCAAACTCGAATCTATCAACCTAAGGGGAACAAATGTCTCTCGACAATGTTCGAATAAAATTTCCCGAGGAAGATGATTCTCTTTCTCCTTTTTTATTGAAAAACTCGTTGTTCCTCGGTCATCCCGAATTTAATGAACTACCCCGAACCTAACATTTCTAATGTTGAGGATACTAACACATTTATTGAAGGGGCAATAAACATCCAGAGAAAATGGTTGGATAGTCATCCTAAAAAGTCGATTGTGGGTGATCTATCGATGGTGTCAAAACAAGAAGGTTCCATGGAGAAAGTGCTTTTGTTCTCCGAAGTTTTAATCTTCCTATCCAAAAAAAAACCTCATTGAGATTGAAGAAGCTCTACAAGATTCATTTTGGATTATTCTTATGCAAAAGAGTTTCTAATCGGAAGTTCTCAAGGAATGAAGTTTGGGAGCTAGTGGATAGACCTAAGAAGCACAATGTGATTGGAACTAAGTGGGTGTTCAAGAATAAGAGAGATGAAAACAACAACATTGTGAGAAACAAGGCAATGCTAGTTGCACAAGGTTATTCATCCAACAAGAAGAAGGCTTGGATTATGATGAAACCTTTACTTGGACATTGTAAGCAAATGCATCATGAGCTTGCAAGACTAGAAGCCATCGATTGTTTCTTGCATATGTTGCCCACATGAAATTCAAAAAGGTGAATGGCTCTATCGGATGGATGTGAAAAGTGCATTTCATCTTAATGGTGTGCTTAAGGAAGAGGTTTATGTGGAACAACCTCCAGCAACAAAAGTTTCGCAAGCCTGAAATGACCAAGTTTACGTGCTCTGAAGAGAAAAGCCTTGTATGGTCTTAAGCAAGCAACCCGAGCATGGTATGATACTCTTTCTCAGTTTCTTACTGACCATGGTTTTATCAAAGGAACTGTTGATAGGACTCTGTTCAGGATAGAAGATGGGAAAGACATCTTACTTGTTCAGATTTATGTAGATGACATCATATTTGGATCTCCAAATCATCACCGTGTGTGAAAAGTTTTCTACCCCGATGAAAGGAAAGTTTGAGATGTCAATGATGGGAGAGAAGAATTTCTTTCTTGGACTTCAAAATGAAACAAAAACTAAGGAAGGAATTTTCATCAATTAAGCAAAATACACCGAATCGAGATCCGATTGCAAAGTATGGTGTATGAGATGCAATCGCAAATTAGAATTCCTATGAATACTAAACTACAAGATGGATCCTCGATCCCACAAGGTAAATCATCTTTAGAAATCACACCGATTATAGGAGGATCATTGGATCACCTGCTATATCTCACAAAGTGAAGTAGGCAATCTCGATATAACATTTAGTGTTGGGATATGTGCAAGATATCAATCCAAGCTAATCCTAAAATTAGTCACATGGAGGTACGCCAAAAAAAGATTCTCAAATATTTTAAAGGCAATATCTTATGAATAGAGGATTATGGTAACGGTGATAACTTGAATTGACCGGTTATTCGAGATCTCATATGATAATGGAGGATGATAGAATTGACAGAAGTCTACCACAAACCTTGAAGAACTTGTCAATTTCTTGGAAGTAAACCGATATCATGGTTTTCAAAGAAACAAACCTTGAGACAATGAGCAACCAAAGACTTTTGTAGAACAAGAGAAGAAGAAAAGAAGCTAAAATGTTCTAAATCTACTCGGAATATATAGATTTTGTTTGAGGAAGTCAAGAGTATTGTGCATTCTTTTAAAAAGCTCGTATTTTTTCAACAATTGAGGATTATAAGATTATAGCCAAATGAAGTACCTATATTTTGTGATAATAATAGTGCAATTGCTATTACACAAAAATCCGAGTATTGACACACTAGATGTAAGCATGTTGATATCGGACATCACATCATCGAGATCATGTTGAGAAGAAAGACATCAAAGAAGAAAACATCTTGAGATGGAAAAAATTCATAATATTGAAGATAAATAGAGATTTGCGATATCTTGACTAAACCTTTGGTCAATCAAGATTTCGGGAACTATCATTAAATTAGGTATGTTGATCCAAAACCCCCATCATAAAGCAAAATCTTGAAAAATTGAAGGTTTTCGGATGCATGAAGTTTTCTCGTGTTAAAAAGTTTTTACCGAAAAACTTCGGGATAAAATTGAGAATTTTGAACAAGACGAAGTCTTGGGAAAACTCAAGTGAAAAGAAGAAAAATCCTCAAGATCGAGATTTCAAAGATATTATCTTGACTCAAGAATCAAGATCAAGATCGATTAAAACTAATTATCTTGACCTTTTTTTCTTTGTACTCGATATATCGACATTTTATCAAGGTCAAAACTTCAAAAAAGAAGATCAAGATGGAGAAAATTAGTCCGAAGAAGTATTGACTCATGCAACACATTTATTGTCTAACCAATCTCAAGAATCATTGGCAATAAATAACAAAACACCCGAAGAAATATTTTTGAAGGACCTTTGAAATACACGAGGAAAGTCAATAGTCCATGCAGAACAATAATTAAATGACTGCTCATTAATCACCAATAGGGATAAATTAAGAGTGACCTTTGTGAAGTTATTTTATAAATTTTATATTTGTGAAATCGTCCTTTCATATACCCGATTTAGTCGGTTTTTAATCTCGACCACAATTTTTTCTTCATCTATGCGATTTTCCATAAATCAAAATCCTATATCTATTGAAGAATTTCCTTCAAAGCCCGATTCCAAAATAGCCTTCATCTTCAAACACTCGCTTCAAAAAAAAAACTCGATTGCCCCAGAAATTTATCATCTTTCTCAAAACCCTTTACCAAGAAAATTTTAGTGTTGTTTTAGCTAAAGTAGCAAAAATGACGCGTTTTAGATTTTAATTGACAAGCTCGCCATTTCTAATAAACCTTGGTACGAATATGTCATATCTCTCGAAAGCTCATCAAATGCAACTCACCGAAGAAGATTTTTTCAGGAAGCGTTATATATGATTCAAAAAGCAAAGAAGAAATTATCGCTTACTTGCACATGCTAATCAACCCCTCCACTAAATCTCTTTGCGAAGATTTAGTTATATGCAAAAAGAGGTAATAGAGTTTATCTCATTAATTTAAAGTTAGATGATGAAGATTGTATAGAATCAGACATCAGATCGCATTTAGAGTATAGTTCAAAATATGTGGATTTTGTTAGGAATTGTATATTATTCCTAAGAATCTTAATGCCATATATGAACTAAGCGATAGAGGTGAAGACCCTACGGTATATATGATGGGTAAAATTGGGGTTTTAAAAGAATATCCGGATAAAATTGAAGATCATCCAAGAAAGTTTGAAGTTACTGTTGTGAAATAAAAGGCATTTGAAGCCTAAATATCGAACCTCATGGTTATTCTTTGGACATTGTAAAAAATGCATCATGAGTCGGTCTTATTCAACCTAAAACTTGATCTACTAAGACTTTGAACGAGATAAGCACGCCTAAGTTGAGGCTAATGGCGGCGATTGAAGATTCACCCACCAACCGCATTCAAAGATCTCTTCCACTATCTTGGTTACACTATTTAATCAAAGTGGTGAGTGATCAAGCCAAAAAACAACATAAAAGTTCAAAAAGGTGAATGGCTCTGATCTTCCACTAAAAGTTGTCAAAGGAAAGATCCTACATGCAACCAAGATTGCATTCATCTTAGAAATGTGCGAGAGAATGAGGAGGACATCTTTGCCAATTCTTCATCCTTTCCAAAGTCAAAAATCCTGTTCAAACCAACAACAAAGAAGACTTTGAAAGGAAAGAAAGAGAAAAGCTCTAAGTCTCATCCGCCCTAAGATGGACTATGGAGAGGAGAAACCGTCATGAAGAAGAAGCCGCTAAAGAAGCCAAACAAGCCAAGGGAAGGCCCCGATGCAAGTGAAAAGAGAGAAAGGAAAAATTCTCGAAGAAGAAAAAACACCGCCCCCCTCGAAAACAAGCGCAGAAAGCTTCAATCTATTATCGAGGAGGAGGTCAAGAACACCGGAGAAATGTTCTCAGGAAATTCAACTTTCTTTTGAGGCAACGCTCAATTGATGGGAGTTCTTGAAATCTCCTCTTAAAGTTCAAACTCGCTCAAAGTTGTAACAATTGGAGAAAGAAGATCAAGAAACCGGCGAACATGTTTTTTCGAGGTATAGTTTTGATGAACTTCTCTCGAGCTCATGAATAAAATTTCTTAGAAAAATATTCAAGGGACCTCCCTTCCTTAAAACTTGAAGAGATAAAGAAAAGTTTGAGCACCTTTGGATCAATCTTAGCTTAACCTCGAACTGACCCCATCTAAAAATTCAAACTTGATGCCAACAACCCAGTTTTAGAAGGGTAAAGGACCTATGGTTTCAAACCATTTCTCGATCCCCTCGGAAAACTGTAAAATCCTTACAACCTGATCCTTTTAGTTTTGATCCCCGAAAGGCCCAAAAGTTGAAGAAGTTGAGGGGACATCGAGGGAGAGGCAAAGGTCGAGATCGTAAAGAAAGTTCGAGTGGATGTCGCATCGAGAAGAAAAAGGGGGAACGGATTGAGATCATCCGGCAAACTTAAACCTGATCACGAGATGACATATCATGATATGTTGACTTTGAAGATGTCTTGATCTGATCGATCCCAAATTGAAGAAAAATCGAGATAACTCGCATATCATGACTTGAGGGTCGGATCTTTTTTTCCGATACTATATCGTACAAGGTCGAAACCACGGCTCTATATCCTCAATCTGAGACTTTAAATCTGAAGACTCGACTCTTCCGGGAGATCTTGAATATAGCCTCCTCCTTCGGAGGAGAGGATTGGTGGAATCTTTGAGATCATTCGAGCATTCCCAAGATTTTAGTTCTCTCAATCTAATTCGGAAAGAGAAAAAGGCTAAACCATTGTATGCAGCCTCGACCTATGAAAATTGCTGTTAGGTTTTTGATGAGCTAGTCAAGAGGAAGGTGGCCTTGGATAGAAGGGAAGTGTTTGAGATGTTGATGCCTCCAAACTCGTTCTAAGGATCAAGATAAAGAGGGTGACAAACAAGATGATCTTTTTGAAAAAGCAATCTTAGATGGAGAAGGACACTAAAGTCGACGATTATAAGATATCACAAATATTTGGAATCATCCTCGATATGCATTACATAATTTTTCCGGAAGTTTGCACTCTTTCGGAACACCATCTTTTGGCACTATTAAACATTATGCCAAAGCTAACAATTTGAAGTTCCTATCTTTAAATCTGTTATATGCGATATGCGGACCGAGGCTCGAGTTGAGCACCCAAAATCGATTCTCAGTGGAAAAAAAGTTGTACAAACTCCAGAGACCCAACCTCAAACCTAGATAAAGGAATCCAAAGTCCTATCTTGGATAAATTGGAAGAAAATCACCCACTCTAAAGTGGTGCCAATGGTGGAGAAAGTGACCCCAAATTGAAGAAACCT
This sequence comes from Stenogyne calaminthoides, assembly GCA_037126765.1. NCBI lineage: Eukaryota > Viridiplantae > Streptophyta > Magnoliopsida > Lamiales > Lamiaceae > Stenogyne > Stenogyne calaminthoides. The sequence goes on from JBBCBC010000029.1 coordinate 10,988,983, forward strand.
TGGAAAGCCAATCTCAAAAAGCCGGAAAAACATACTGAGTTCATCTTTCATGGTACATCTTTGCTTCAAGAACTTCAAACATCTCTCACTTGACTATGTTGAAATATAAAATGACTACTTTGGAAGACAAGATTGATTTAGTCAAAATCCATGAGCTCAATGTGTTTGGTTTAAAGATGAATGCTTTCTATCGCGTGATGTATCGGAAAGAACTTGCCTATCTAGAAGTTTCAAAGTCGGTTGAGAAGAATGATCTAATGATCAAGAAATATACCGTTTGAGGAAACCAAAACTATGCTCATGACCAAGATGAACTTGAGATGGTGCATAATGTCTTCTCAAACCAATTTTGCACCTCTTTCAAAAGTTCTCAATGGCTAAAAATTACAATGGCTAAAAAATTAAATGGTAGAAGATGAAGATGAAGCATGATCAAAAATCGTGTCATGGAAGTGAAGCTTGGTTAAAGGTAAGCAGATAAGCAAAGAGCAATATCATATGGATCTTGCGACTTTCTCAACTTCTTCCAAGGTATGATGCCAAAATTGGGGAAAGGCCCGGTGGAAAACTAAGTGAGTTGTTGGCACAAACCTTGAAGAGAAAGGCTCGAGAAAAGAAGTCAAGAAAAGATAATTCTTATTTATGCCTTAAAAATGAAGTTGAAGCCATATCTAATCGAGAAGCTCATGTAGTTGTTTTGTTTGTTCAAAGAAGTTGGAGAAGCCTATCTACACTCAAACTTCATCGAAACCAAACTATTCAGAAGTAATTTCGAAACCGGTGGTAGAAGGATGATTGAGACAAGCCCAAAAATATACCTTGTTCATCAATAACCAAGGTGAAAACCCTTGACAAGTCGTCCTCAAAGAGAAAGGTTTCAAACCCTTAGCATTTGTAGAACAAGAGAAGAAGAAAAAGAGCTAAAACTTCTAAGTCTACTTTTGTTTGTTTGTAAGGAAATTAATAATAGATTTTGAAGAATCTAAGGAAGAAGTTCAAAAAAGAAGTCTTCAATACCAAGAAAGCTCAAAAACCCTTCAAATTGAAAAATGAGAAAGAAAGAAAAAGCATGATCTTTTTGAAAGTTAGTAAAAGATGTTTCAGATGTGTGTTCTGTGATCGTGAAAAAAAAGAAGAAGAAGCGAAAAAAAGAAGGATGTAGTGGTTTCAAGAAGTTTTTGAGTAAAAGGAGGGATACAGAGAAAAAGCTGAAATGGCCGCATCATCGACAAATGGATGCCTATTCACCTTTTCAATGATGCGTGGAGGAGATCAAGAGAACCTTCTGATATTATGAGATTCGAGAGAATGGAGGGGATGAGGTTAATGGCTGATATATGAATGAAGCCTTCATTGAGTACTTATTGACATTCTATCCTAAGTACCGCAAAGTTGGATCAACTTGGCGATGAAGGAAATAAACTCGATAGTAACCCCGGTCCATACACTTACCCAAAAATCCTAAACTTGAGAATGACTATGTGAATGAAACATCCATTTCTCGGAGATATCTCAAAACATGCCATCCAAAAAAATTTAGGCCTAACAGAAACAACCCTTCCTATCATCAAAGCAAGGGATGAATTTAAGAAGATATACTATGGGATGTTCAACCTGGAAGTGCCAGAGGATGAAGTTGAAGAAGATTGAAGATTCTTGAGATTTTTGTTTTTTTTGTTTTTGATTTTCATTGTAATCTATAACTCTTATCTTACATCAATGAAAATTTATCTTTATGCTCAAAGATAATATCTCATTATATTTTTACATGTCTTTTATGTTTGATATGCCTTATGTTTTGAAATTGTTGGGAGAATTACCATTTTCGATTGGAATAGATAACAAATCTATCGAAACATAAAACACAAATTTAAATATAGGTTTTAGGTTTTTTAATAACAAGATGGTTTTTCACGGCATCATCAAAATTTCTAGGGGTTTACGTAAATTGTTGGGAGATGAATTTAATAAACCAAAAGTTTTGATTAGATCCCAAAACCCCGAAGTTTCTCTAATGACATGTTAAAACAAAGGATAATCTTGATTTCTAATATTTCGAATGGAATTGTAGGGGATTCATCATCCCTTATTTATAGAGTGTTCGAGAAAGTTATCTCCAAGAAATCTTGAATATATATATAGTCTTCTTTCCATGTGTATTTTTCCACAAAAATCCCACACCCTTATTTAGCTCATATTTTCGAAATTAATAGGGGATCTTTCAAGATTGGATATTTCTTGAATTTATGAGATATTCTTGTATCCCTAGAATACATATCTTTTTCCATAAAATCTTTTCAAGAAAATCCTTCTTTCTATTATTGCTCTATAATTTTCGAAAATTACAATTAAAGAAACAAGGTGGGAGATTTCTTGAATTTATGGGATAATCTTGTATTCCAAGAATACTTATCTCCTTTTCATAAAGATCTTTTCAAGAAAATCTTTCTCCCTCTTTTTCTCTAATATTTTCAAAAAATTAAGGAAAAATAATGCAAAATAATTTATTTTATTTTAAGCACCTTTTATTTATTGGACTTTAATTTGGGCTACTTGAGGGACCTTTATGAGAATTAAGATGGACCTTCCAATGGACTTCTGAATTCCAATATTGGGCCACAATATAATTCAGCCCAGTAATATTAATTAATGTCACTATATAATTAATATTGCACTATCCAACTTAACCCATATTACGGTAATATGGCTCCCGGTTATTAATTCCCGTGTTTAAGATTATTTAGTCCATTAATTAATTAAGCCACTGAAAAGATTTATATTAATTAATATCTTTATCCTTGGAGTAAGGACAACTCAACTTTATTATCCATACCGAAAATTAATTCCACTTGCAAGATTTGGTATGATAAAGGTTCCGAGCCCACCAAGGGGACCAATCACGCAAGACATTGCAAGCACATGATTCTCTGTATTAATTTAGAAACTGTTGTACAATTAATATTATTGCCCAAGATATAGAGTATCGAAGTCGCAATGATTCTCTTCCCATTTATAAGTCAAAGAAATAACTACTAATCGCACACGGTCCTTATTAAGTGACAGAGATTAAGAAATCAACAACCAGTGAGGTCTAACTCTTCATCCCTTAAGTCAGTGCGAATGAGTTTATCCTCTCTGCAGGTCCGCTTCAGTGCATCGAATGCACTAGTGTAATCTCTTGGTCAAGACAAGCAAATATGAGCCTTACACATCAACTTCTACCAATAGAATGTTTGGGTCTATCTAAGTTGTGAAACACACACTAGTTTACAAGGGACTGTTAACGTGATCTTCTGTGATCTGGTATCACCACATTAACTACAATGTAGCACGTGCTATTATATGAACGGTTTGCAATAAATATATATAACATTCAATCATATTTAAAGCAACAGTGATAAATAATTTATTTCAGTAAATAAGTGTTTAATACACAGGTTATACAAAGTAAAAGCATACTTTCACGTATAACCCCAACAATCTCCCACTTATACTCAAAGTCTGCTTTTAAGTATACCACAACACGTCTAATGTATTATACAGTGACATCTAATGTCACCTACATCAACCTAATAATATATCTCCCACTTATACTCAGAGCAGGTTGGCAACGCTCTTGACACCCATTCCTTCCACATGTCTCTCGAATGTTAACAGAGGCAGACCCTTTGTGAATGGATCAGCTAGGTTGTCTTCTGATGCGTTCTTTGCCACCTCTATATCCCCTCTCTTAATGATTTCTCGTATAAGATGGTATTTCCTTTCAATGTGTTTGCTGGCCTTGTGGGCTCTCGGTTCCCTTGAATTTGTAACTGCTCCGGCATTATCACAGAAAAAGGTGATGGTGCTGGGCAAATTCGAAACAACGCCCAAGTCCACTAGGAAGTTCTTGAGCCACACTGCTTCTTTCGATGCTTCACAAGCAGCTACATATTCAGCTTCCATGGTAGAATCGGCGATGCATTTCTACTTAACGCTTCTCCATGTTACGGCTCCTCCCCCCTGACAAAACACACTACCCGAGGTAGATTTTCTGGAATCTATGTCCGATTGGAAATCCATATCCGGGTATCCCATTGGAAATAAAATGTCCGACTGATAAACCAATATTCTATCCTGAGTTCTTTTCAGATACTTTAGAATGTTCTTAACGGCAGTCCAGTGTTGATTTCCAGGATTACTTCGATATCTTGACAACATGCCTACGACGTAGCAAATATCTGGTCTCGTGCACAACATTGCATACATGAGGCTTCCTACTGCCGACGCATAAGGAATGCCCTTCATGTCATCTATCTCCCATTGTGTCTTGGGACACATGTCTTTCGATAGATGGATTCCGTGCCTGAAAGGTACAGAACCTTTCTTGGAATCTTGCATCCTGAATCGCTTCAAAACAATGTCTATGTATGAAGCTTGCAATAAGCCAATGATTCTTTTCTTTCGATCTCGAGTGATCTTGATCCCAAGAATATGACCGGCTTCCCCTAAGTCCTTCATATCAAACTGTTTTGACAGCCATACCCGTACATCTGACAAAACCTTTACATCGTTTTCGATGAGCAGAATATCGTCTACGTACAGTACTAAGAATACCAAGGCAGTTCCGTCACACTTCTTATACACACAACTTTCAACCTCATTTTGATCAAACCCATAAGACTTGATTACATGATCAAAACATTGGTTCCAAGCCCCAGATGCTTGCTTTAGTCCATAAATGGACTTTCTTAGCTTGCAAACAAGGTGTTCTTGGCCTTTCGCGATGAAACCTTCGGGTTGTTGCATAGATTTCCTCATCAAGACTCCCGTTAAGGAAAGTTGTCTTGACATCCATTTGACAGATCTCAAAATCTAGATGCGAAGCTATTGCCAAGAGAATACGGATGGACTTAAGCATGGCTACAGGCGAAAAGGTTTCTTCATAATCGATACCCTCTTTCTGAGTGTATCCCTTTGCCACAAGCCTAGCTTTAAAGGTTTCGACCTTCCCGTCCGGTCCTATTTTTCTCTTGTAGACCCACTTGCATCCAATGGGTTTTACCCCACTGGGTGGTTCCACTAGCTCCCACACTTGATTATGATCCATTGAGCCCATCTCGGCTTCCATCACATTTTGCCAAGATTCAGAATCCTTATCTGGGACCAAATTCGAAGATTCTCCCATCCTCATGAATCTCTCAGGTTGTCGAACAACCCTCCCACTACGACGAGGTTCCAATTGTGTCGGTGTGACGCTTGGTATATCAACTTGTACAGTTGGTATAGGAGTCTGCCCTCTTATTTCGTCTAAGGTAATCTCACTTTTGGGCTTTCTATTGTTCATAAAGTCTTCTTCCAAAAATCTAAAGTGCATACTTATTACCACCTTTTGATCTTCGGGACCATAGAACATACACCCTTTCGTTTCCATGGGATATCCTATAAACAACCTTAGTTCTGAACGTGTATCCAACTTACCGGCTTCCATGTCTAGCACGTATGTCGGACACCCCCAAATTCTATGATGTCTCAAACTGGGCTTGCGCCCAGTCCACAACTCTTTAGGGGTTTTGGGAACCGATTTTGATGGCACCAAATTTAGAACATAAGCCGCTGTTTCCAAGGCATGACCACAAAACGACTTGGGTAGATCTGAATAACTCATCATGGATCTGACTATTTCTAAGAGTGTTCTGTTTCTTCGTTCTGTAACCCCATTTTGTTGAGGGGTTTCGGGTGCAGTCAACTAGGAAACAATGCCCTCGTCTGATAGGTAGTTCAAAAACTCATCACTGAGGTATTCGCCTCCACGATCAGATCGTAGAAACTTGATACTCTTTTCCATATGATTCTCCACTTCGACTTTAAACTCTTTGAATTTATCAAAGGTTTCGATTTGTGTTTCATCAGGAAAATGTACCCGAACCTTGAGTAATCATCAGTGAACGTCACAAAATACTCATAGCCACCTCTAGCTTTGGTTGACATTGGACCACACACGTCAGTGTTGTTCCAACTGGAATACTATCCTATCTTCTAAGTAGCCTAAAGCTAGAGGATGAGTATTCTTGCTAAGAACTAAGGGATGAACACTTTAACAATTAATCTTGAGATTGTGTTTTCGTGCGGAAATCTTGAGAGTTTTTGCTTGTAGATTATTTCCGTAACCTTACTAAGAAGGTTTGATCCCTTATTTATAGGCACGAAATCGAACTAGCCATTAGAGAGCAATTTGAATTTTGGTCTATTTAAGGTAGGTTTGCAGAGTTGATATGATCTTCTTCAGAGCCGGCATGGCCGAAAGCGTACAACTTTGTCCTTTCTAGCCGTTGAACTTTTAAGCCTTCAACCCTGACTCCTATCAGTTCCGTACAGACGTGTCAATCTCTCATTGGCTAGCAAGTACCAATAGTATTGGTCTTGATAGTAGGTTGTAACTTCTCAAGTTAAACCTTTATAGGATTTGATCAGATCGGATAACCTGATCTTCCCTACTTGAAGTCCTTATTTGTAAGTTGTCTTAGTTCAACTTATTGACTTTATCTAATGTACTTTGATCTGGCCTTCAGTCTTGATGTCTTCTTCATGGCTTCAGATAGGTTCTGATCTTCTGATCTTCGCTTCTGATTTTTACTTCTAATCTTCAAGACATACATTGAGTTCCCCCTCAATGTGTGATCCATTCTATCTTTACATCAGTTGTTCTATACAATTATTATCAGTGGTCAACTTAGTTCTCAAGCTAAATCATTAGTCAGCTAACATTTTATGACTGACCCTATTACATCTGTTTTGGAACTTTTATCAAAACTTAATAAATTTCCCAACAATATAGCACTATTGATGATGGTGTTATTGGAATGATTTCTCACTGGGAAACTGCCAAAGACATTTGGGACACACTTGCTATAATATGTCAAGGCACTGATCATATCAAAGAAAACAAACTATCTGTGGTTATTGCCAAATTTGATGGTTTTGAAATGAAAGATGGTGAATCTATTGAAAGACTTGAAGTCAGATTCACTAGCATTATGAATGATCTAAGTGCTCTTGGGAAAAAGTATCCTAAAAGAGAAATTGCTCTGAAAATTCTTAGAGGACTATCTAAGAAATGGGATATTCATGCTGTTGTGATTGAAAACACCAAAGATATTACTTTTATGCCATATCAACAAGTTTTCTCTGAGTTGAAAGCATATGAGTTTGTAATTGATAAGAAAACTAAGAAAGTTGACAACAAAGATGATACTTCATCTAACAAAAATGTGGCTTTCAAAGCACAAGGTAAAATCTGTAATTCTAAAGAACCTGAGACTTCATCTAACAAAGTGCAGGATAAAAAAGATGAGATAATTGCCTTAATGGCAAGAAGGTTTGAGAAAATGAACAACAAATTTGGAAAATATAAGAGGTATTATAAAAATACCAGGTACAGGAACAGGAACAACTCAGAAGCTGAAGAAAAGTCTACTGAGAAGAAGAAAGACTACAAAGCTGAAGGATCCTCATCCAAAAAGAAGGACTACAAATCCAAAGAGGAAAATGATCAGGATGATGATACAAATAGATGCTACAACTGCAAGAAGATAGGTCACTTCCAGTATGACTGTCCTGAGTTGAGTTCCAAAGAAATAAAGGATCGACAAGCCAAAAGAGACAAGAAGTATTCTAGCAAGAAGGCAATGGTTGCTGAAGAAGAACATTCTGAGGAAGGATCCAGCTCTTCAGAAGAGATGTTCTCATACAGTGATAGTGATGATGTCTGCCTTGTTGCTATTGAGGAGGTAAATTCTTCTATATTTGTTGCTGCTCCTACACAAGCACCTGAGTTATCAAGTTCATTTGTAACTAGTAATTTTGACCTGATGGATTCTTTTGAGAATCTGATGAAGGACTATTCTGTGTTACAAGAACTATTCATAGAAACTCAAGAGCAGAATGAAGTGCTGACTGCTGAGAATCTAAAGTGGAAAAACTCTAAAGCTGCTGAGATCACTTCTCAATTGATGGGAGTAACTGATGAACTTGATGTTCTGAAAGTACAACTTTCATAAAAAGAGAAGGTGGTAGAGGCCCTGAAAGAAAAGTTAGTGATATCCACTGAAGAAAATTAGTTTATCAGAACTGAGTTCAATGACCTCTTTGAGAAACATGAAACTCTAAAGAGGAGTGAGGATAGTTTGCAGAGAAAGTTAGCTCTATTGAATTTTGCATCTAAAGCAATAGATGAAATTCAGAGTTATCAAAGACCTGCAACTATAAAGACTGGATTAGGATATATTCTAGGGGGAACCTCACATGATCTTCTGCAAGCTGCTTCTACAAGTGGCACCAAGACTGTCTTTGTTATACCAGCGGTTCTTACTGATCTTCTTATTGAAGAACAACCCCTTGTTTTGGACAAGGGTAAAGTACCTATGGCTTCAAAGAATCTGAGAGTTCAGGAAAGAAAGCCCAGACCTCAGGAAAAGGCTAGAAAACCTGTACAATCAGTAGGAAATCCTCAGGCCAGTACTTCGAAGCCTCAGGCTAAGAATACTAACCTGAAGAAATCTGCCCTGAACCATCAGAGGAATCCTTAGAAGATAAACACTCAGCAGAGAAATTCTCAAATGAGGAGACCAAGTCCTCAGGATACTGAAAGACCACAATTTCAGTACAGCAACCTAAACCCCACTTGCCTAAGGGTAAAGGTTTCCTGAACCCAAGTCAGCAGAGACAGAGATCAGCTGCACCAAAGCCAAAGCAATGGAACAAGAGGCCTGAACCCAAGAAGAATTCAAAGGCTCATGTTCATGCTAAGACTGACACTCATACACAGGATACTTCCAAGGCACCTAGGGTGGTGAATGTGTATGTAGATGTTTATGGAATACAAATCAGCCACTCTAAAGTCATTAGAGTTATCAGGCAGATTTGGGTTCCAAAAGGTACAGCTAACCTGGTAGGACCCTACACCAAATGGGTACCTAAGGCCTAATTTGTTTTGTAGGTGAAGGATAAGGGCACTAAGAAGAATGAAGACAACATAGCTCTGATGAGTGGAACTGAAGTTACACCTGCTGCATGGTACTTGGACAGTGGATGCTCAAGACACATGACAGGATACAAATATTTGCTCACTTACTATGTTAAACAGAAAGGCCCTCAGATAACTTTTGGATATAATTCCAAAGGACAGACAGAAGGATATGGAACTCTTGAAATTGATACTGTTGATATCCATGGTGTTTCATATGTGTCTGGTTTAAAGCATAACTTGCTTTCTATCAATCAATTCAGTGATAAAGGATTCAGTGTTGAATTCTCAAAGAATTTGTGCTATGTGAAAGATAATATTTCACAACAAGTATTACTGACTGGTACTAGAAAAGGAAATGGGTATCTTGCTGATTGGAAACTTACACTTATGGATACATGCTTAATGGCCAAAAAGGCTACTGAAACCAGTTGGTTATGACACAAAAGACTGAACCATTTGAACTTCAAAACCCTGAACAAACTTGCAAGATTAGCACTTGTGAGGGGGTTACCTATTGAAGTGTTCAGTATAGATCATGTTTGTGATGCTTGTCAGAAAGGCAAACAGATTAAAGCATCATTTAAAAGCAAAGTAGAAGTGTCTACTGATAGAATACTTCAACTGTTACATATGGATCTCTTTGGTCCAGTAACACCTGTGAGTACTAATGGCAGAAAATATACACTGGTAGTAGTTGATGACTACTCAAGATATACATGGGTCATTTTCTTACTCAGTAAGAAAGAAACTCAGACCAAACTGCCAGAATTACTGAAAAGACTCAGTACTGAAAATAATCTGAGTGTGGTCAAAATCAGATCAGACAAAGGTACTGAATTTATCAATCATATTATATCTGATTATTGTGCAGAGAAGTGGAATAACTCATGAAACATCAGCTACAAGGACCCCACAACAAAATGGTGTTGCTGAAAGGAGAAACAGGACTCTGAAAGAAGCTGCAAGAACAATGATTGCTGAAGCTGACATTCCTAAGAGATTTTGGGCTGAGGTAGTCAACACTGCATGCTACTCTCAGAACAGATCCATGCTAACCAAGAATCAAGGAAAAACTCCATATGGACTGTGGAATGAAAGGAAGCCTCTTGTTTCTTTCTTTCAGTTGTTTGGTTGTAAGTGTTTCATACACAATAATGGTAAAGATCAGTTGAAAACTTTTGATAGCAAAGTTGATGAAGGGATATTCTTAGGATATTCTGAAATTAGTAAAGCATTCAGAGTTTACAACTGTAGGACTCTTATTGTGGAGGAAACAACTCATGTTGTTTTTGATGAATCTACTTGTGTTCATAAGAAACAGGAAGTTTATTCAGGAGACTTGACAAAGAGGATCACCAGACTTAGTCTGAAGAAGAATGTCAAAACATCATCTGAGCCTGAAAAGAAGAAGTTAATCACTTACTATGAATGGAGTGAAACTGACTCAGAAAAGGAAGAGACTCAGGATGAAAATACTCAGGCTGGTGGTACTCAGGATGATAGCTCTCCACTGAAGGAAAGCCAACACACTGAGGTTGACCAATCTGAATAAACACAAGTTCAGAATCAGGTATGTAATGCCGATGAAGATGTGGTCACAGTTGTGGCAATCTCTGAATCTATCAACCAATGGGGAACAAATGTCCCTGACAATGTTCAAAATGAAATATCCCCTGAGGAAGATGATTCACTCTTTCCTTTTGTGTTGTTCCCTGAGTTTAATGAATTACCTGAACCTAACATTTCTAATGTGGAGGATCATACTGAAGGGGGAACATACAGGAGAACATGGTTAGACAGTCACCCTACAAGTCAGATTGTGGGAGAACTATCTGAAGGAGTTAAAACAAGAAGGTTCCATGGAGAAAGTGTCTTGTTCTGTTGCTTCCTATCTGAGAAAGAACCTATTGAGATTGAAGATGCTCTTCAAGATTCCTTCTGGATTATGGCTATGCAAGAAGAGCTAAATCAGTTTGCTAGGAATGAAGTCTAGGAGTTTTTGGATAGACCTAAGAGGCACAATGTGATTGGAACTAAGTGGGTATTCAAGAATAAAAGAGATGAAAATAATGTCATTGTAAGAAACAAGGCAAGGCTAGTTGCACAAGGTAATTACCAAGAAGAAGGCTTGGATTATGATGAAACCTTTGCACCAGTTGAAAGACTAGAAGCCATTAGATTTTTTCTTGCATATGCTGCTCACATGAAATTTAAGGTATATCAGATGGATGTGAAAAGTGCATTTCTGAACGGTGTGCTTAAAGAAGAGGTTATGTGGAACAACCTCCTGGCTTCTGTAAGAATGACCAAGTTTACAGGCTCAGGAAAACCTTGTATGGTCTGAACCAAGCACCCAGAGCATGGTATGACACTCTATCTCAATTTCTTACTGATCATGGTTTTACCAAAGGGACTGTGGATAGAACCTTGTTCAGGATAGAAGATGGGAAAGATATCTTACTTGTTCAGATATATGTGGATGACATTATCTTTGGATCCCCAAATCATCAGTTGTGTGAGAAGTTTTCTACACTGATGAAAGGTAAGTTTGAGATGTCAATGATGGGGGAGATGAATTTCTTTCTAGGACTTCAGGTGAAACAATCTAAAGAAGAAATTTTCATCAATCAGGCAAAATATACAAGAGATCTGATTGCCAAGTATGGTATTCAGAATTACAATGCAGTTAGAATCCCCATGAATACTAACTACAATATGGATCCTGATCCTGAACGCAAATCAGTTGACCATACTGTTTATAGAGAGATCATTGGATCATTGTTCTATCTCACAACAAGTAGGCCTGACATTACTTTTGCTGTTGGGATATGTGCAAGATACCAAGCTAATCCTAAGACTAGTCACATGGAAGCTGCCAAAAAGATACTGAGATATCTAAAGGGCACAGTGAATAGAGGATTATGGTATCCAACTGATGATAACCTTGAATTGACTGGTTATTCAGATGTTGATTATGGTGGTTGCAGAATTGACAGGAAGTCCACTTCAGGAACTTGTCAATTTCTAGGAAGCAAACTGATATCATGGTTTTCAAAGAAACAGACCTCAGTAGCAACTAGTACTACTGAAGCTGAGTACATGGTTGTAGGAAGTTACTGTGCACAGATTCTTTGGCTAAGGCAACAATTGAGAGATTATAAGGTTATGGCCAATGAAGTTCCTATTTTCTATGACAACAACAGTGCTATTGCTATATCACAAAATCCTGTACTACACACCAGATGTAAGCATGTGGATATCAGACACCATTTCATCAGAGACCATGTAGAGAAGAAAGACATCAGGATGGAGAAAATTCATACTGATAAACAGAGAGCTGATATTCTTACTAAGCCTTTGGCTGAGTCAAGATTTCAGGAACTATCAGTTGAATTAGGTATGTTGGATCCAGGTGAGTAATTTATCCTGAAGAGAGAAGTTCTTTAGATGCATGAAGTTTTTCAGTAAGAAAAACTCAGGACGAAAATCACTCAGGATGGAAACTGAGAATCAGGACGATTTTTGTCAAGGTCAAAATTCAGTAAGGATTAAGTACTCAATTAATCCTGAAGTGCATTTGATGCATGCATTTACTCACAAAGCATTTATTTCAGTCAGTAATCATTTGAAATAAATACAAGATACCTGAACTTTTAGCGAGAATGTTTAAAAAATTCCTATTGGCTAAAATTTTGGCAGGACATCAAGGGTTTACCTCGATTAATGTACTTCATCATTTTGTTACCCTATATTGCTGCCACTAAAAATGCTTTACTTCTTATTTGCTATTAATAGCAAATAAATCTTGAGATTATATCAAGCACCCAGATTAAATCTTAGCCGTTTATTCGGATTTAATATCAACCATTGATCTATCCCTACAGATCATATATACCCCTTCGTCTCCAAACACTTATCATTTTACACTCTGCATTTCCCTACAAGAACGATCAAACTTTCCAAACCCTTCGTATACTCAAAACCAGAAAATCTTCTATGGAGTTTCCAAGCCATGGAATGATAAGGAATCTCGCATAAACGGAGAAACCTTATTTCGAGCATGTAGTGGAAATGAACGACAACAAGTGCACTCCGGTAGAGGAAAAAGCACTGCATATGCTTCGACTTGCACACTTGGGAAGGTTGGTCGGCAACAAACCGGAACTGGAACTGTCGCAGGAGGTGTTGCAGTTCGTTATCAATCTGCGAGAGGACACCAACGGAGTCTTGGTCTCACAAATCAGCATTGGGATGTATGCAAAGTCCAAAGCAGAGGTGGTTACTTCGAAAGAAGTACGGTTATCTTTAACCAACATTAATGATTTTTTGAGTTAAATGATAGAGGAGATGATCTTGCAAGTTACATGATTGGGAGAGAGCAGGAGATTTTAGATAGATTTTCTGTTTCAAAGGTCGAGTTGAAGGGAGCCTTGAACAAAAAATGTCTAAAACCAGTTTATCGAGTCCTCATCGATATTGTGGCGAAGTGTTTGATGAGCACTTCGTGGAGTTTAGAGCAGGTTAGCCGGAATAAGTTGAGATTAATGGCTGCTATTGAGGATTCACAGACAAGAGATTTCAACTGGTTAAAGTTCTTGGTGAGTTGTAAACTTAGTCAAAATCAGAAGATTAAGTATGACAAAGGGACGTTCATCAAAGCTGGAAAAGTGTTGTTTGCCACGAAGATAAGCTATCTTCTGGAAACCTTGCCGAGAAAGAAAATGTTTTTCTTAACTGGTAAAGTTTTTAATCGAAACAGAATCATGTTTCGAAGACCAAAGTCACAAAAGAGAAGACAAGCAACTTCTCAAAGTATGAGTTCTACTGCTCAGGATGAGCCTGAGGAGCAGGCTGTCCCGGAAGAGCCTGAACAGGAAACAGACCAGGTCGAGGTGGAAAGCTCTGAGTCAGATTAGGAGAGGATTCCTATTGCTGATATCACCCGTACCAGAGGCAAGAAAGTAACTAAGAAGGTCGAAGAGGAGCCTGAGAAAAGAAGAAAAGCACTTGAGCTCCTGAAAGTTAAAAGAGAAACTGGTGAAAAGAAGAAGAAGGCTAAGGAGGAGCAAAAGAGGAAGAAAAAGTTGAGGAAGGTGAGTGAAGTTGCTGAAGGAGAGAAATCTCCTCTTGATACTCTTGTAAAAGCCATCTCACAGGGTGCTGAGACTGAAGCTGGAGAAATCCCTGAAACAGTGAGGGAGGAAGATTTTTTTACTGAGGTGCTCAGCACGAGTATTGGAGATGACAGGATTATGAGAGAAATCTTCACAGGTTCCCAACAACCTGCTGAAGTTAGCCAAATACAGATCCTAACCATTCACCCCTCAAAGCCAAAAATTTCCATACCTTCAGAGGCTCATTCTACCTCTGAGGAAGAATCACCTGTTCCTGAACTCAATAAAGGTGAAGCTGAAGAAAGGGAGTGGAGACTTAAAGCTGAGAGATTTGTACTTGACAAATTCCCAATCCTTGCCACCTATCCTGACCTTCAGGATATGTTTATCAGGCTGAAAACTGCCATGTTGATCATAAATCAATCATTTGCCATGATGTTGCAGATAGGAAACTTCAGAGGTGAAGATTTCTGGGCTGAAGAAGTGGCAGAGTTGGATGCATTTTCAGGCCTTGGGAATAGGAGGCTAAGGATAAAGGCTGATGAGTTTGAAGACCTTGTCCTGAAAAAGGTTGCTAAAAGACAGACTGTTGAACAGCCTGAAAGGCCTGCTGAGGCTCAGGACAAAAATCACACTGATCAGGACCCTGCTGAGGGTAGTCAAAAAGTTGCTGAGGCTGGTGCATCAGCTTAAGGGGAAGAAGCTCAGGATGTTCCTGAACTTCAGGTGATTTGGTGGGATATTTTAGTTTTGATGAATTATGCCAAAACATTATCAACTTGTGTTATTGAAGCTAATTTACAAATAACAAGTTGAGGGGGAACGAGGGAACAAGTTGAGGGGGAACTCACGAAATCAGAAGAAGATGATCGAGATCAGACGAGGCTGCAGACAAGACTGATCAAGATCAGATGAGTAAGATGAGTTCCGGAGTTAACTGATGAGCTGTGCAAAATTAGATGAGAAGAAAAGATAAGCCAGCTGATCCGAAGATCAGATGATCAGAAGTGACCTGATCAGATGACCAAAAAAAGATAAGCTGATCAGAAGAGGAGCAGATGAGACTGATCGAGATCAGACGTGATTGAGATCAGATGTGCTAACCTGATGCAGATGACCTGATGTTATCCTGATATGTTAACTTGAAGATGTGCTGATCTGATCAGTCGAGCTGATCAGACCAGGCAAGAAGAAATCAAATAGCCTGAGTCAAGTGACCTGAGGGTCAGTGAGTAAAAGTGACCTGAGGGTCAGGATGTCTGAAGTCAGAAGAGCTGAACTCAGTAAGCCTGAGTGTCAGTATGCCTGATCAGACAAGGTCCGCTGAAGAGAAGTCTGCTGAATCAAGAATCCTGAAGACTCAGAAGAATCCTGAGACTCAGAAGTATCCTGAGACTCAGAAGAATCCTAAAGACTCAGAAGAATCCTGAAGACTCAGAGAAACCTGAAGACTCAGAAGATTCTGAAGAATATAGCCGTTAGATTCAGCTGACGTGGACCAATGAGAGGGAGATAACCAGCCTGAAAAAAGCTGCAGAACTTACAGAATAGTATGGATTTGAATGTGATTCTCTCCAACGGTAACATTCAAATCCACACTATAAATACAAGGTCTTTCATCATTCTAAAGTGTGGAGAATGTGGAAAAAGATGCTACAGAGCCAAGAAGACATATACCTAAGCATTCCCACCATAGAACACAAGTCTGTAGATATACAAATACATCCATGAGTGTTCTAAAACTCAATCTAAGCAACCCACGATATATCCTAAGCTTAGAGAGATTTTCCCAACCTTAGCATAAAGGCTAAACCATTGTAAGGGAAAATCTCAACCTAGTTGGAGACACCAACAAAACCCAAACCCTATTGTTAGGTAGTTTGTGTGTGATTGTTGGAGTTGTAAAGAGTTAGTAAGCTGTAGTTGAGTTCAGCCAGAAAGCTCTAGAGGAGAAATTAGTAAGCTACTTGTGGTAGTCTGAAAACTTGTGTGTGTTGAGTTAGTAAGCTGCAGTGAGTCAGCCAGAAAACTCAAGGTAGAAAAGTTAGTAAGCTGCAGTGAGTCAACCTGAAAGCTTTAGGAGAAGTATGAAGGAATTTCCCTAGGAACAGGAAGAGTGGATGTAGGAGCTTGAGTCTCCGAACCACTATACTTTGATGTGTTCTTTATTGCTTTATGTTTTTACTTGTCATATGCATTTGATTATAAGCAAAACACATCACATAGATTTAAAAGCAAAATTTTGGAATCACCATTCCTTCACCCCTGTTTTATATGCATTAAATGGTTTTTCCGCATTTCACGCGTTTTGCACCGGGACCAACATGATTCCGTTTGAAGAAGCCCCTCAGGAGCCTGCAGCAAAGCCTACTGAAGCGATTGGAGTTGGGCTTCAGACTGAGGCAGAAGAGGAGATTCCAATCCAACAGCCAACTGTTGATCTCACACCCATTCTGGAGAAGCTAACTATGTTTGAGCCAATGATTAATCAGATGGCAAAGCTCGAACCTCTAGTTAATGAAGTGTCAAAGCTTACTGAGGCACAAGTTTCTCAAGGTGAAATAATCAGGACAATTAGCACATCCATGGTCACACCTGCTCAGGTAACTTCACTATCTACCTCAATTGATAGTAAGTTTACTACTTTCCAGTACGAAGTTGGATGATGTGGCTAAGGTGATGAAGGATGAGATGGAGAGACAGTTTGATCTGAAATCCAAAGTTCTTGAGGATTTTCTGAAATCCAAGGCTGAGGAGATGATCAGGTCAGCTGCAGATGAGATGAGCAACTCCTTAATGGAGAAGATGAAGGCAACTTACGGTGCTCTTGCTGAAGACACCAGTACCGGGCTAAATGTGCTGAAACGCATTCAGGATGAACACTTTCATATGGCTGCAAAGGTCAGGTCAATTGACAGAGAACAACTCCATATTAACAGAACCCTTTCCGAGCTGATAGCAAACTATGACGCCAAAAAGGGGGAAAGTTACGACAAGTTTGCTGCCTTGCCATCAATTGAAAAACCTACTGAAAAGGCTCTCACTGAGATTCATAGAGGAAAGCGAAAAGAGCCTGAAATAGTAATTCATCCTGAGGCTGTGATGGAGGTTTTAGAGGAAAGGACAAAGAGGCAGAGGACTTATGAATCCAGTAAGCAGGGGGAAGCTTATGGTATCCTGATTCCTCAAAAGAAGCCTGCTGCATTTGTAGAAAAACCTCTAAAGTCCAAGAAGCTTGCTAAGCCGATCATGAGGAAGCCTACTCACAGACAATTGGTTGTTGAGTTTGATGAAGATGTTGAGGAGGTTGCACAGGAACTGGCTGGAAAATAGGAATAATCTGATGTTGATGACCATTTTAAGGAAGGATTTGGGACTGGCACAACACAGTTAAAGCCTTGGAGGCTGAAAAGAAGAGGAAGCCCACAGTCTCAGTATCAGGGTCATAAATGACCAGGAAGGAAAGAGAGGAGGCGAAGAGAAAACTTGGAGGTTTTCAGAGGATGATTCTGAGGAGGAGAGGAACAAAGCCAAGGAAGAGGCAGTGGCCCCACATTGATAAGTGGATGCCAATAGAGATGAATGATCGATGGGAAACAGCCAAGAGAGAGTTCATGTTCAACAATTATGTGTTGCTGAACTGGTCCGAGCCCAATGCTGACAGAGATAAAGCATTCATCGCCTATCTGCTTTAGAACTACACTGATGTTTGCCAGAAATGGTTTTAACATATTTGACACCTTGGGTTTTCAACTAAAAGCTTCTGGAATGATCAAGTACCCTCCGCCAAGATACAAGAATGGATTGATTAATTACGATTTCATCCATGTTGACTTCGTGGAACAGGTAGAGTATATGGGCCTGACTGGTAATGATGCTGAGACTCTTAGAAAGAGAGAAGAATTGAAGATCAGGTACTATGACCGATTCAACTGAAGCCTTGGTGATGAGATCGAATCTGAAGAGGAATGATGTATCTTGTTTTTCCTGTTTGTCTATTTTATTATCAGTAGAATCCTGAACACCATTGTAATCTGTACTTATGGTTTCTGAACTTCAATGAAAAATCTACTGATTTTCTGATGATCAAAAGATAATATCTCATTATCTTACTGATTGCTTGATGGTTGCCTTACTTGTTTTACTTGCTTTATAAATTGAAACATGAATAGATGATAGGTTTATTTCGGTTTGCAAGCTTGTAACAAAATGGTTTTGGCATCATCAAAAAGGGGAAATTTAATAAAGATTTTGATTAGATCCCAAAATCCCTGAGTATGACATGTTTCAGGACGATCTTGATAGTATAGAATCAGGTTTCAAATTATCAGGATGATCTGCACCATGTATAGTCAGCAGACATAGTTCAGGTTAGAATAGGTTTCAATGTTTTATCTGTAGATCAGAAGTATCCTGAAGATCAAACTATACTGAAGTCCTAAACCATATTGAAGAATCAGTATATCCTGAAGACTTACAGAAACCTGAAGACTTGAAGAACCTAAAGATCAGAAGAATCTGAAGATCAGAAGTATCCTGAAGATCAAACTATACTGAAGACCTAAACCATACTGAAGAATCAGTATATCCTGAAGACTTACAGAAACCTGAAGACTTGAAGAACCTGAAGATTAGAAGAATCTGAAGATCAGAAGAACCTGAAGATCAGAAGATCCTGAAGACTCTTATGTACTGAATCAACAGAACCTGAACAAGTCACTCCAAGTTAAATAGTGTTTGTTCATTCTGAGTACATGCAAAGAGAATGTTATACGTTCATGAACACTAAAGAAAGTATCAACTCAGTATTGGTTGACAAAAAGAGCCGTTTTTGTTGTCTCTGTTCAAAGGAAGATGTCGACCAATGAGGAGGCGACAACAGCGTACTTTCCTGACACTGAAAGCGACATTTCTATGAAGAATGTCAGCAGAAATATTTATCTTGTTCACAGAAATTGGTGATTGGCTGCGTGTCTGGGTATTTCCTAAAGCATGTAAGGGCTCGTTCAAAACCTAATGAAGTCGTTCACCATATACTCAAAGAAGAAACCCGAGATGCTATCTCTCCAACGGATAGTTTTTTAAAGGAAGACTTCTTGAAGAGTTGCCTATAAATACCAGAGGCCTTGAACACGTCAAGGTTACGGGAAATCAAAGCAACTCACAGAGCTCATTCGTATTCAAGAATTCTTGTGAAGCACTCGAAACCCTTAGAATTTCCCAAGTTTTTCATCTTTGAAGAGAGCTCATTTACTAAGCCTAGATTTAAGATCTTCTCCAAAGCTTAGTTCGAGATATCCTAGCCTTTTACTTGTGTTCTCATTGTAAAAGGATATCTCACCTTAGTTGGAAACCAACCAAACACAAACCCTTTATTTAGGAAGTTTGCGTGTGTAGTAGTTGGAAGTGAGAGAGTTGTAAAGAGTTAGTAAGCTGCTGTGTTCAGTCTGAAGACTCTAGAGGAGAAGTTAGTAAGCTGATTGTTCAGTCTGAACGTTTGTGTGTGTTGAGTTAGTAAGTCTGCAGAGTTCAAATTTAAAACTTCGTAGTAGTGTTGAGTTAGTAAGCTGCTGAGTTCAGTCTGAAAGCTTGAGGTAGTAGAAGTAGTGTGTTAAGGAATTTCTCTGAAGACCAGAGAGAGTGGACGTAGGAGCTTGAGCCTCTGAACCCTTATAACTTGTTGTGTTATTTGCTTTCTGCTTTGCATTATTACTTGTTGCATATTTCACTGAAAGCATTTCTGATATTCAGTTGGAATCAATCCACTGAACTTGCATTAACTTGATCACAGCCTTAACCACTGTTTTATTAAGAAAAGATTTTCAGCAAAGTAAAACGAGTATAAACTTAGGGCCTACACTTTCCGCACCCTAGATAAGCTAGTATAGATAGTAGTCAAACTGATAAACTCTCCTGAGTAGTCAGTAAGATTAGTATCTACTCCAAGCTTATTTGGACTCTGAGAAAAATCGGATCGATGAGCTAATCAAGTCCCCTGAACGCCGCTCGGTGTGTTATTGTCTCGATGAGACTTTGACTTCGAAATTTGTGTTTTCAGGATCAAAAATCAGGACAACCTGACTCGCTGATTTCAGTAAAAGTTTTAAAAGTTGAAAAATCACTACACACGTGTATTCCCCCCCCATACACGTGTGACACTCGTTTACACCAGGACCAACAAGATCAATGATACAGAGACAGAAAAGCTATGATAGCAGACACATCTGGTATTGATGACTCTTACCTACCATCAGATGACTCTCGATACTCATTTTATTGAAGATTTCTGTCTGATAACCAAGCTGAGGTAATCTCTAAACCTTCTATGATTTCTTGTCCCACACCTGTTGTGCTGAGCACATCTGCTGGAGAAATTAACCTACAGGTCTACAATGACCAATTGCTTGGTGATCTCTCTAATGCAATAGATACTTATACAAGAGTGGAAGTTGAGAATGATAACCTAAGGGCAGAGAATGTCCGGTTTGTAAAAGAATGCAAGGAAAGTAGAATTGCTGAACAGAAATTGATTGAAACTGTTCAGAAGATGACCATAAAACTGGATGTTCTAAAAGTTGGCTCTTCTGATCAGGGAAGATCAATTAATGAACAGTAAGCTACCAATCTAAACCAAGCAGGAGATCTCAAAGTCCTTCAGGCTAAATTTGATGAACTCTTCCGAATGCATGATGTTGCTCCCGAAAAACCCGATTTAAAACTCGTAAAATCTCAGTGGGAGGTGACTTTAAAATTTTTACGAATGTGTTATGCAGATTTGCTAAAGTATGTATGACAGTTAATATGAAAGCAAATAGGAACACACATATTTTTATAGTGGTTCGGACGAACTTGTCCTACATCCACTCTTCCCTTCATGGGGCACTTCCTTAACCAACAGATATTTATGGAGCTCTCACTCAATGGGACTTATCTCCCTCACAGGATCGCCTATAAATGTTTAATGAGTTCTCATTCTCGGGACTTATCTCCCTCACGGGATTGCCTATTAACTACCTCACTTAACCAATAATTTTCTCTCTCAAGAAAGGGTTTGGGTTTGGTGTTATTTTCAACTAGGTGAGATTTTCCCTTACATTATTTTAGCCTTTAAGCTGAGGTTGGAAAAATCTCTCTAAGCTTAGGATATTACATTTATGCTTAGAAATAATGAGGAACACTCTTGGGTAAATTTGGATATTAAATGCTCTGTGTTCTTGAATGGAGATGTTTGAATATTTAACTTTAATCTTCACTTTGAAGCATCCTCCATTGTCTTCTTTTGAAGATAGAGCAATGTATTTATAGTATGGATTTGAATATTACCGTTGGAGAGTAAATTCAAATCCATACTAATAGTCTTCCAGCTTTTCTTTGCCCTTTTGCACTTTTGCTTGCAGCTTTATGTCACATCAATATATGTGTTGTCATCTTCTCATTGGCTAGCATTTTGTGTATCTAACGGATCAGATCAGCCCTCCCTCGATTCTTTATTCGGCTCTTACGCTTCTAGTCGCTTTGATCCGTGCGGTGATCTGTCCGCCTTTGATCTGGGTCCGTCTAATCTGGTCCGCTTTGATCTGGGTTCTGCTGATATTGTGCATTCGATCTGGTCTACCTGATCTGGTCTGGTGATCTGGTCTGCTGATCCGTCTCCGCTTGATCCGTCTCTCTGCGATCTGGTCGATTTGGTATGCCGATCCGGTTCTGGCGATATGGTCTCGCTTTGATCTCTACACAAAGAACAACACTACATCAGTCTGCATCAGCTCATTTGATCTCGATCAGCTTCGTCTGCAGCCTCGTCTGATCTCGATCATCTTCGTCTGATTTCATGAGTTCCCCCTTAACTTGTTCTCTCAATCCCCCTCAACTTGGTATTTGTAGATTAACGTAAATAACACAAGTTGATAATGTTTTGACATAATTCATCAAAACTAAAATATCCCAACAATTTTCCCCTTTTTTGATAATGACGCCAAAACATTAAAAAAAAATATATGCACTATTACAGAAAATCGATTTTTTTAAAAGATCAGTTCAGATGGTCACATTTGAAAACAGTGAACTTTTGAACTCCTGCTCTGATACCAATTGTTGGTCCCGAAAAACCCGATTTAAAACTCATAAAATCTCAGTGGGAGGTGACTTTAAAACTCTTACGAATGTGTTATGCAGATTTGCTAAAGTATATATGACAGTTAATATGAAAGCAAATAAGAACACACATATTTTTATAGTGGTTCGG
This sequence comes from Stenogyne calaminthoides, assembly GCA_037126765.1. Classification (NCBI taxonomy): domain Eukaryota; kingdom Viridiplantae; phylum Streptophyta; class Magnoliopsida; order Lamiales; family Lamiaceae; genus Stenogyne; species Stenogyne calaminthoides. The sequence continues at coordinate 11,011,349 of JBBCBC010000029.1, forward strand.
ATGAACTTGTCCTACATCCACTCTTCCCTTCATGGGGCACTTCCTTAACCAACAGATATTTATGGAGCTCTCACTCAACGGGACTTATCTCCCTCACGGGATCACCTATAGATGTTTAACGAGTTCTCACTCTCGGGACTTATCTCCCTCACGGGATTGCCTATTAACTATCTCACTTAACCAGTACTAATTTCCTCTCTCAAGAAAGGGTTTGGGTTTGGTGTTATTTCCAACTAGGTGAGATTTTCCCTTACATTGTTTTAGCCTTTAAGCTAAGGTTGGGAAAATCTCTCTAAGCTTAGGATATTACATTTATGCTTAGAAATAATGAAGAAAACTCTTTGGTAAATTTGGATATTAAATGCTCTGTGTTCTTGAATGGAGATGTTTAAATATTTAGCTTTAATCTTCACTTTGCAGCATCCTCCAGTATCTCCTTTTGAAGATATTGCAATGTATTTATAGTGTGGATTTGAATATTACCGTTGGAGAGTAAATTCAAATCCATACTAATAGTCTTCCAGCTTTTCTTTATCCTTTTGCACTTTTTTTTGCAGCTTTATGTCACATCAATATATGTGTTATCATCTTCTCATTGGCTAGCTTTTTGTGTGTCTAATCGGATCGATCGATCCTCCAGACTTTGTTCTCACTCTTCCGATTACGGTCGCCCTAATCTGGGTCCGCTGATCCGTCTGTTGATCCGGTCCGCCTGGTCCGATCTGCGCCTCGGGTCCGGTCTCACGATCCAGTGCTTTGATCCGTCCGCCTGATCTGGGTGCACTGGTCTGGTCGGCCTGATCTGGTCTGCTGATCTGGTCTGCCTGATCTGGTCTGTTTGATCTGGTCTGCTGATCTGGTCTACCTGATCTCTACACAGCATCAACACTGCATCATCTCATCTTATCTCGATCAGCCTCGTCTGCAGCCTCGTCTGATTTCATGAGTTCCCCTTAACTTGTTCTCTCGTTCCGCCTTAACTTGTTATCTGTAGATTAACTTAAATAACACAAGTTGATAATGTTTTGGCATAATTCATCAAAACTAAAATATCCCAACACATGAGAATCTTAAAGCCATTAATGACAGTTTGCGTAAGAAAATAGAGGTTTTTACGAAATCATCTAAAACTGTTCAGAATTTGAACAACTATTTTCGTGCGCCAACTGATAAGAAGGGAATTGGGTATGAGAACCCTTCTGGATCCTCAACGAGTTTCTGATAAAGATACAAACTATGCTAAATCTTTATCAGATAAGGGAAAAGGACCAGCTGATCAGGCAAGGGGAGTGCCGCATCAGAAAGGGAATAGGAATGGACCCCAACTGATCAGACACCAGCCGAGGAATCAATAGAAGAATCATGTTCTTGTGAAGAGACCTCGGCTCAATCAGCAGAGTAGGCCTCATCCTGGACCATCTCGCAAGGGGCAGTCCTAGCTGAAGGACTCAATCCAAGCTGCCTAACCAGCAAGCTAAAGGTAAACTGATCAAGCCATCTGTGCAGAAAAGATACGAATCTTTTGATGGTAGCAGTCGTACCTACCCTTATAATCAGAAACCTAGGACTACTGCACCTGAGCCCCACTGGATTAAAAGAAGACCAGTTAACAAGAAAAATCCCAAATCTTCTGACTCGTCCAAGGCTCACACTAATAATCATACTGATCAAAACGCACATGATGAGATGTATGATTATGTAGATGCGTATGGGAGACAAATAAGGCCTTCTGATCTTGATGATTATAATAGAAATGCCTTGTTTGTCTGGAACCTGAAACGTACAGCTAACCCCCAGGACCCAATTCTACTGGGGTACCTAAAATCTGATTTGTTCGCAGGTTCGCGTGGGATTGGCCAATAAAGGAGGCGTACAAGCAACTATCTGGTACATAGATAGTGGATGCTCAAGACACATGACTAGAAGTCAACATCTCCTCAGCAATTACATTGAGAAACCAGGCCCACAAGTTCTCTTGGTGAAAACAACTTTGGTTTTACCAGAGGAGTTGCAACTGAAGTGAATGATGAGTACATGTTACAGGTGTTTTGTATGTTGATGGATTAAGGCACAACCTGTTATCTATATCACAATTCTGCGACAACGGTTTTAGTGTTGAGTTCTCGACAGATAAATGCACAATCAAAAATTGAGTTACTCAGCAGATCTTGCTAACTGGCTCTAGAAAAGGAAACATCTACACTGCAGATTGGGAAAATTGTCCAAGAAATGCATTTCTGATTGTTAAGAGTACCAAAAGCGCCAGTTGGCTCTGGCACAAAAGAATGAGTCATCTGAACTTTAAGACTCTTAACAAGATAACAAGGATGTACTTAGTTGAAGGTCTCCTGAATGAAGTTTTCTCTAAGGATCAGACATCTGCCGAATGTCAGTAGGGAAAGCAATTCAAGGCTTCATTCAAAGGGATTCCTTCTCCTCCATCTAGCAGAGTATTGCAACTGCTCCATATGGATTTATTTGGACCAGTTACACCTCTTAGTTTCAGTGGACTCAAATACACTCTGGTGGTCGTGGATGATTACTCCAAATTTACCTGGGTTGTATTCTTGTATAAGAAGAATGAAACTACAACAAAGCTACCTGAACTTCTCAAGAATATTCAGAATGAAAAGGGTCTCAGCATAGTGAAAATCAGATCAGATAACGGTACAGAATTCTTGAACAAGTTTATCTGATTTTTGCTCTGAGTTTGGTATACAACATGAAACATCAGCTGCCAGAACACCACAAAAAAAATGGCGTAGCAGAAAGGAGAAACAGAACACTCAAAGAAACTGCTCGCACCATATTAGCTGAATGTGCAACACCAAATCATTTCTGGGAAGAAGCAATCAACACTGCATGTCATACCCAGAACAGATGTTCTCTGACTAAGATTCACTTCAAAACACCTTATGAACTATGGAAGGGCAAAAAACCTCGAGTTTCCTACTTTCATGTGTTCGGGTGCAAGTGTTTCACTCACAACAATGAGAAGAGTCAGTTGAGAACCTTCGATGCTAAGTCAGATGAGGGTATATTCTTAGGATATTCCTCAACCAGCAAAGCATTTAGGATTTTTAACAAACGTACCCTAGTTGTGGAAGAGACACCTCATGTGTCTTTGATGAGTCAACATCTGATTAGGAGAAATCTGCTGCAGAACAAGCCGTGCCTGATGAACCAGAAATACTAAAAATGGATCAGTTGAGGCTCAAAGGTAAGGATTCAAAACACATCACCGTGTATATTCCCAACTTTGACCTTGATGATTCACCAGGTCAGTCAGACCCTAAAGTACGTACAACTGTCAATGAAGAAGCTGGTACAGCTGAGACAGTAACAACTAAACCATCCAATTCAGGGGAAATACCTGATAATCAGGCAGATATGCAGCAACCTGAGATGATTCAGACATCTGCTGAAATCTGTCCCTGTCAGGTAGACCCAACTAATGTCCCTATACAAGTTTCTAGTGATGTTATTTCAGATAATGATGATGAAGAAGATCTCCAAGATGAAACTATTCAAGCAAAGAATATCTGGTTAAGAGATCATCCAACTGATAAAATTATAGGAGATCCAAGCAATAGGGTTCAGACTAGACATCAGATTGGTGAGAATGTAATGTACTGCTGTTATCTGATTCTCAAAGAACCTCTAACCATTGAAGAAGCACTTTAAGATGCAAGCTGGATTCTAGCCATGCAAGAAGAACTAGAGCAGTTTGAGAGGAATCAAGTTTGGGAACTTGTAGACAGACCAACTCACCAAGATGTTATTGGAACCAGATGGGTCTTCAAGAACTAGAAAGATGAGCACAATGTGATAACCAGAAATAAGGCAAGACTGGTTGCAAAGGGGTATTCACAATCAGAAGGGATTGATTATGATGAGAACTACGCACCTGTTGCTCGCTTAGAAGCCATTCGGCTATTTCTGGCTTATGCTGCTCAATTGGGATTCACTGTGTATCGGATGGACCTAAAGAGTGCGTTTTAAACGGAATACTGGCAGAAGAGGTGTATGTTGAACAACCTCCTGGCTTTGAATTGAATAATCAGGTATACCGTTTAAAGAAGGCTCTTTATGGCCTGAAACAGGCTCCCAGAGCTTGGTATGATACATTGTCCTAGTTCTTGGAAGAAAATGGTTTTCACTAAGGGACTAGATTTTAGGCGAATCCAAAACAGAGCCACCTGATAGCAGTTAAGCAGATTCTTAAGTATCTGAAGGGAACTATGAATCTTAGTTTATGGTATCCTGCAGATGATAATCTAGAGCTTATTGGGTACTCTGATTCTGATTATGGAGGTTGTAGGATAGACAGGAAATCAACCTCAGGTACATGTCAGTTTCTGGGAAGTAAATTGGTCTCTTGGTTTTCAAAGAAACAGACATCTGTTGCCACATCTACTACTGAAGCAGAATATATGGCCGCAGGAAGTTGTTGCTCCCAACTGCTCTGGCTTTGTCAGTAGCTGAGGGATTATAACGTTATAGCTACGAATGTGCCTATCTTTTGTGACAGTAATAGTGCGATTGCAATCACTCAAAACCCAGTTCTACATACAAGATGCAAGCATCTGGACATCAGACATCACTTTATCAGAGACCATGTGGAAAACAAGAACATCGGAATGGAAAAGATTCATACTGATTAGCAGAAAGCTGATATTTTAACCAAGTCTTTAGCTGAAGTCAAATTCAGAGAACTATGCAATGAGCTAGGACTTCTGGATCTTGGAGAAGATGCACCAGAATACTTCGGTGGCCTAATCTCCAATACCATTTGGTTACGTGCCTGACCAGGTAAGAAAGTCAGTTGAAGAAGGGAACTTCAACTGATCAGAAAGGATCAGTTGGGTATTGATCAGTAAGGAATATCAGTTGAAGGGGGAACTTCAACTGACTAAGGGTTTTTAGATTAGAAGGAACCCGATCTGAGGGATAAAACATTGTTGGGAAAATTTGCTAAGTTTTAGGCTACACAGTAAGATCGACAATAATCAAAGAAGTCAGATCAGATCGAGTGGTAACTGATTGATTACGATATAAATCAGTCAGATACGTTTTCTTATTTACACTATCTGCTTTGCCTTATCTGATTCATATTATCTGAGTTTATCTATTTAAATGTTATTATTACTGTTGGCTTTACTTTATGATGCACTCACTGCAAAGCATTAGATGCAGACGTGGGGAATATGTATTTAATGGCATTTATTGCACTTTTCACGTCCAAAATACAAGCGGGTCAATTTTCTCAACCGCACGATTAAAATACTTTACGACCGCCTAATCTCAGCCGTTGATTTCAAAACACGGATACTTGAGTATTTATGGGGAGTTGTGCAAAATGTTTTCCCTCGCACTATATAAAACCCAAACTCAGTTTCTAGAAAACTTTTACACTTCTAAATTTACGAAATTCTTGAGAGATAAGCTTTGTGAACAAATTCACTTCGAACTCTCAAATCGATTCATCTTTCATCTTTCAAAATCTTTGAATCGTTATCTGGCAAATTTCTGGATATGTTTTTACTTAAATGCCTTTTTAGTATCACTGTTTGTCAAAATGAATGTTTATGCTTACAAACTTTGTTACTAAATTTCTGGAAATAGATCTTATTGCGATAATGTGCTGTTCTTGATTTGTATTAAATGCATACTTGTCTTAATATGAGTATGTGCTCAAGATATATGTTTAGTGCATTAGGGTTGTGTTCTTGACTATACTTATTGAGATAAATTGTTCAAACTCATCCCTAAAATTGTTTGTCTTCACAGAAATGGCACAACTAATTGCACGTGCTGGACAAGGCAAGAAAATGTGCAATTTCGGATCAATGAAGAAAGACATCATTGATGAGAAATTTTTCCTTTTCCTAGTCACCTCTAATCCTGAGTCACTTGAAATTCTGGATTGCCTTCGAGCATGCGGACTTGAACAATTCTGCTATCGTGTCCAGGACATAGTGTACACGTATGAGGCTCTGGAGTTTCTATACAATCTGAAGAAAGAAGAGGATGATGATGAAAAGCTGATTTCATCTGTTGGAGGAACGAAGATAGTAGTGACTGATAATGATTTGCGGAGAATATTTGGGCTTCGACAAGGAAGTATTGCTCTGGAGACATTCACTACTGAATTGGGAGAGAAAGGGTTCCTACAGGCCGAATTGTTAAGACCTGCAAATCGTGACCAGCTTGTGAACATCCGTGCCCCTCATCTCAAAAGGAAATATAGACTCCTGTTTGAGATTATTTCAAAGGTGATCATGTGCTTAACTTACAGTCTTGATGTCGTCACCTCTCAAAAGCAGGGTGTCATGTCTGCAATTATCAAGAAAGCCAAGGATGTTGACTGGCTAGGGATGTTCAAAGCCAGATTGATGAAAGAGAATGGGAAACTTGCTCTGAATGAGAGGAATGAAGCCTTTCAGACTTCAATGTGCTCATTTATCCACAAGGTGTCTATCATTCTTGCGGATAAATTACCTAACAATTTCGACTGGAATGAAGATGGAAAGAAAGTTTATCTGGCAAAGTTCAAGGCCATTCTGGGAAAAGATGAACCCCTACCAGGCCAATCTGATGATGACCCAGCTCCTTATGTGCCTAGACAAAGAGGAGGAGGGAAAGGAAAGGATGCTAAAGTAACTGTGTCTTCTGTCCAGTCAGAATCACAGGAACAGGCCGCCCCCAAGAAGAAGTTAAAGCAAAAGGCACTGGCCAAGAAACCAGATGAGCCAGAGAAGCGCCAAAAGAAAATTACCACTCTTCTGCAGAAGGCACCTGGACAACCTTCTGAGGAGGTAATGGAGGAAGCTGGACCTGAACCAGTTGAGGCAGAGAGAGTTGAAGAGATGATTCATATTGAATCAGAGGAGGAGCAAATTGAGCAAATGACAGAAGGGGAAGGTGAAGCAGAAGGAGGAGGAGTTGAGGAGGAACCAACCGGGAGCAACACCTTCAGATTCTCAGGCCCCTCAAGATCAGATTTCGAAAAAGAAAGATCACCTACACCTACATCCAAATCACCCTCACCATCACCAGCCAAATCACCATCTCCAACCCCAACCCCAACCCCATCCCCATCTGCACCAGTTGAACCCCAACCCCAAACTGCCCCTGAACCCCAGATTCAACCCCAACCTGAGCCAACTCCAACTCAACCTGAACCAGAACCTACCCCACCCAGTGAACCACAAATTCCCACTCCCACACTAGATCAGCCATCAGAACTGACTGCACAGGAACTAGAAAGGGTTGAGGAACAGGTTGCTGAAGAAGTTGTTCCAAAAGATGACCTCTATGTCTCTCTTACACACAATCCATTCAACACCAGGATTGTTATAGAGTCCCCAGAATCAGACACTGAGGATCCCACTCTGTTCATTCTAAAGCAACAGGTCAAGGCGTATCTGAACAAGATCTGCCCGGATCTGATTAACCATCCAGGCCTCCAGCCGAAGATTGAAGAGATTGTTTTCTGGAGGGATATTCGTCTGAAGGGTATTGAGGAGTTTTTTATTCTGATGGAAGCACTCGGATCTGAGTACTTTGTAGATCTGGAGACAAAGTGTATGGAGAATGCTAGAGTGAGCAGTGCAGCTGGATTGGACTCTGATGATGACATCAGATGGTTGATACACGAGAAATTGGAATTGCTGCGGTGGAGGAGGAAGAGTACTGAGCTCATGATGATGAGCAAGCTGCCGATGAACCAGGTTTGGGTGTTGCATATGTGACCCTATCTGGTGAGGCTTCAACATCTGGAAGGGTTGTGGCCTTAGATGTTGATACCCTAGGTCGCCTTTCGAAGAACATTCAAGATGGGGTAAAGGCAACTGTTGAAACACAATTCAACACTTTGGCAACTGACCTGATGAAAAGGTTTAGAGAAGAGCAGAAAGCTCTGGTTGATGCAGAGAGAAAACTGACTGTAGCTAAGCCTATGAGCATGCACGACAATATTACTGCCTCTGTGATGAAGAAAGTTTATCCAGTCACAGAGAAGATATCTCTATAGGTTTCAATGCTCTCTGATTTGGGAATATTGCTGGAAAGTGTCTGGTCTTCTCTGGAGAGGACAAATACTTGTCTTGATGCTGGGTGGAAGAGTTTTGAGGGATCACTTTTCAGGGCCAAGAAGTTACTTGAAGATGGTCTGAACAGATTGTTGGGCCCTGATCCCTCATCTTCCACAGTGCAGATTACCCCGCTAGCAGTTGAGGAGCTCAAGGATGAAATGTTGAATCAATTCAGAGAACTTAACCTCAGGCTAACAAACCTTTCTGATGCAACCAAAAAGGGGGAAGAGGAGGCAGAAAAATAGATGCAGTTAATTGTTACAACCACTTTGCCAACTACTGAAACATCTGTGCGACTCCATCTGCACCAACTGCTGCCATGCCAGAAATTGTCTCAACTGTTGTTGTGCCTGACACCGAACTGGTGAAAATTTATCAGACAGTTGAAAAGCATGGGGAAGATATTCACGCTCAAGGGAAGGCCATTTCTGAACAAAAATCTGTCTTATCTGAGGTTGTTGCCAGAGTAGATAAGATAGAAGATTTCTCATCCAATGTTCAGAAAAGGTACGAATCTGAAGATCAGACCAAGAGCCTTGAGCTAGCAAAGCAGTTACTTGAGGAAGAGAAAGCAGCTGAGGCAGAAGCCAGGAAGAGGGAAAAAGTCAAGGGCAAGCAGGCCAACGTTCCTACTCAGACCCAGAAACAGATTGAGACACGGTCTAGGTCTCAGATAACTCCAGCACAGTCTGAAGAGCAGAAAGTCAGGCAGAGTGATTGATGCTGCCATCAAGAAGAAGAAAATGGCTGAAGCTAAAAGTCTTCACATAAGTTTTGTCAGAAGACAAAGGAAGAAGGCTGATGTTGCTGAGGACATTGTCTGGGAAGAAAGGGCCTTACCTGCATCAGTGAAAGACATCCTGGTTGCCCGGGAAAATCGGATACCAGAATAGAACAAGATTCGAGGAGACTGATTATGTGATGTCTACATTCTGGAGAAGATTCACATTGCTGCTGATCAAGGAGAGTTTGATGATGAATTCAAAAGTTGGCTTGAAACCAAATATCCAGAATTCTCCGAGATCGTAATGAAAGAGGGCAAGACAATGAACTTAATTCCTGAGGCTCCCCCATTTGAAGTTTTCTTGCCACCTCTCAGACTGAACAAAACTCTTGATTTAATTGCCTTTAAAAAGTTGTATTATGATTTTGCTAAGAAAGGAGGGATCATTGAGAAGGATCTATTGGTTACTCTGATGCAGAGAATGTACAAAGTGTTTGATATTCCAGCAGAGCTCAAGAAATTCAAGTATTAAAGACAACAGATTAGAAGACTAGTTTAGAACCAGTTGATAGGTATTTCTGTACTTGTAAACATTTATATCTTTAATGAAATACTCTATCTTTCTGATCTAAGACAATATCTCTTCTGAACTGTGTGTTATTTCTGTTATTTACATTTTAGTTATCTGTTTTTCACATTAACTGTTGTGGTTCCATCATAAAGGGGGAAATTGTTGGGAAATTTATAGTTTTGATGGAAGGTAAAAAACAGATTGTAATAGGACCAGTCAGACCTGTTAGCTGACTGATGACTTAGATATCAGATAAGTTGAAGATCAAAAGGTCAGATAAGCTGAATATCAGAAGATCAGATAAGCTGAAGATCAGAAGATCAGAAGATCAGATAAGCTGAAGATCAGAAAGCTGAAGATCAAAAGATCAGATAAGCTGAAGATCAGAAGACATCAAGACAAGAAGACCTACATCAGATAACACGAAGAAGAATCAGTAAGTTGTGCTAAGACAACTTACATCAAAAGATTCAAACCAGGTAGACAGATCAGTCTTAACTGATATGGTCAGATCCATCAGGTGACTACATCAAGTTACCTAGTACGAACCAAGTCAATCAGACAAGAAGAATGTCAATCTTGTTAGTAAATCAAATGCCGAATTTGTGTACTTGTGAACCAATGAGAAGAAGACACACACGTACGGAACTGACACTTGCAGGATTAGTGCTTCAGAGTCCAACGGCTACAAAGGACAAGCTTACATGCTTTCGGCCATGCCGCCTCTGAGCACGTCAAATCAAGCCTGCAACCCTACCTCAAATAGACCGAATTCGAATTGCTATCCAACGGCTAGTTCAATTTCGTGCCTATAAATATGGGATCAACCTTCATAGTAAGGTTACGGAAATTATACAAGCTCAAGCTCAAGCAAGATTTCCGCACGAAAAACACAACTCAAAGACTTAATCTAAGTGTTCATCCCATAAAGTTCTTAGCATAGAATTCTTATCCTCTAGCTTTAGGCTACTCAAATACTAGGATAGAATTCCAGTTGGAACATACAAATCTTATACTCAAACCCACAAAGTTAAGTTAAGTTTGTTTAGCAAGATTTCAGACTAGAATTTCTAGTTTCTGATTTCTGGGATTATTGAGTGAGAACTCTTGAAACATCTGATGTATTGTGTTGGACTAACACATTAATCTAACTCCAGATTGGTTAAGTGAGTGCGCCTGCTGATAGGGAAGAGTGGACGTAGGACGAGTTTTTCGAACCACTATAAATCTTGTGTGATTTATCTGCTTTACACGATTAGCACACTACCTGTTTTATATTCCATGCATGTTCTGAGTCTGGATCAGATTTGCACCAAGCAACTGATCTGATCAGCTTGACTCCTTTATCATCTGATCTAAAACAGATTACTCAGAATCTGGTTTGAGCAAACTGTTTTTTCACACGGGTTAACTTATCTTCCGCACTAACAGTTGAACTGATAGACGCCGAACTGATCTGCTCCCAAGCAAGCAGTAAGTCGGATATCAGTTTGTACTGCTTCACTCGCACTCTGATCAGGCATACTTGCATATCCTCACCTGATCTCACAAAAAGTTTTAGAAGTCTATTCACCCCTCGCCTCTAGACTTCTACCCTCACAAAACTCGTTCGAAACCTACATCTCCTTTTGTACAATCCGTGCTTTAAAGATCTTCCTTAAATTAATGAGCTCTCTATCGTCACATATGGACTTATAAGGGCCACGTGCTTCCATAATTTTTTTTTACTACTATTTTTTTATTATACAAAATAATAATAAATTTATATTAGTATAATCCCCATTCCACAAGACCTTGAACCCCTCATCCCCACTTGGCCACTCCCCAAGTTTTCATCTCTTTTTGGTATCCCAAACCCAAATCCATGTTCCCCACAACAACACCGAATCGGCAAGTCAACAAGTGTGCCGCCAGCCCCAATAAATTTCTACCCAAATTTATTCATTAATTGATCTCTATATATTTGATCCATGAAATCTTTCAGGTATTAAGATTTGATTTATGTAATGAATTAACATAAGTCCAATTTAGAAATTTAAAAATTAGTAGTAATTTGTACAAGAAGTATTAATTGTATTCAATTTTATATTCAATATATGCATCCTCTAACTTCTTAGAAGAAACGGGATTGGGGTTAATGTTTGAAATTAAAGAGCATTTGAACAACCATACAAGCCATACAAGCCTAAATACAGATAAATTTTATAAAAGAGCATTTGAACTACCATTTGTTATTGAAATATAAGGATGATGGTGCCAAATCAAGTAGGAATAATTCAGATGCAAAAATTAACTTCCTACAGATCTAGGGTTAAGAATTCTGATTTTGGATTATAGTCTTAATATTCGAGATGAAGTTCGAAGGTATACATATTAAAGGGGTCTTTTCAAACCTTGAAGCACAATTTTCCTTTCACAAAATCTAGAAAAAAAAATTGAATATGCAAATTGGTTGGAATATAGCATATCCAAAGATATCGTATTTAATTTGTCTTTGCTTTAAATCCAAATGTAGAGAACAAGCAAATGGTGAGTTTGTTGGTGAAGGGTTTAGGAATTGGAAATAAATAAGAAAGACTGAAAGAACATGTCGAAGGTTCTAATAGTGCTCATGACAAAGATTGGGCTCAATGTGAAGCATCGAAAATCAGAATCAACATATCCAATATGCATTTGACAAGCAGAGAGATCAAACTCGAAGAGATTATCAAGTGCAATTAAATATACATCAATTGATTGTGTGAGATTTATTTTACGTGAAGGGCTTGTATTATGGGGTGACGATGAATAATGAATTCAAGTAATCGATGTAATTTTCTTGAGCTTTTGAAGTTTCTAGCTAATCACAATGATGATGTTAAATATATTACACATGGTGTTCCTAAAAAACTAAAATTGATGGCACCTATTCAAAAGGATATTGTTAATGTTGCAGTGCTAAAAATTATTAATATCATCATGAAGAGATAGTAGGTGCATTATTCTTCATTCTAGTTGATAAATCTCGTAATAGTTCAATAAAAGAGAAAATGATAATTGTACTACGTTTGCGAATAAGGATGGTTGTATAGTTGAAAGATTTGTCGTTGTTGAACATGTTAGTAGACCACTGCTCTTGTACTAAAAGAAGCAATTGGTTGCGTCTTTTCTAGATAAAACTTGACCATTTTGACGTTACGAGGTCAAGGTTATGATAGATCTAGTAGTATGCAGAGGGAGCTCAATTGTTTTACAGCTCTTAATTTGAAAGAGAGTACATATGTCTTTTACATTCATTATCCGTTCACCAACTTCAACTTGCTCTTGTAGCCATTATAAAGAAATACATTCTAGTTTCTTCACTTTTCTGAGCAGTTACTACTGTGGTGAGTGTCGTTGGTATTTTTTTCAAAAGGTGTGACGTTCTTCATAAGGAGAAAGCTGAGAAATTTTTTAGTAGGGATGACAATATCACCCCTGTCCGTCCTGACCCGCATTGTTTGGGTCGCCCCGCCTTGTGTCCTACAGTGAAACGGGGAGGATCTGGGTATCACTCTTGACCCGTGCCCCATTTTATATATTAAAAACTAATATATATGTTATATATGTAAATATAATATATTTCTATATTTTTTATATTTATTAATATATAAATAACAACAATTCAACTTTATAGACTTTTTTTTAGGTCAATATGAAATAAAGTATGGTATTTCAAAAAAAAAATCTATTTATGTCTAGATGAATCATTCTTGGCTTTTAATAAACATAAATTGATCAATCTTGCCATCAAGACTTCTCTACATTTCATATTGAGGCACTCAATGATCAACTTAAAGATATCGGAGATTTTGCACAAAAGATTGTAGACACGACATGAACACCGTATCCATTGTTGTATTTGCTTATAACACTTGCAATAATTCTTCCAGTTGTCACTGCTAATGTTTAAAGTGTATTTTCTTCAATGAATATCATAAAGAATCGTCTACGCAATTGAACGGGAGATCCATGGATAAATGATAATTTGATTGTATATATTGAGAGAGAAGGTTTTGATAGTGTTGAAAATGGTTAACTATGCAAATATTTCAATTTAAAATATTCGTAGATTTCAAATATAATAGAATTGAGTTATTATGACTTATGTAGGAAGAGTTTCTTAATATATTTTATATTTGTATCTTTTTGTGCTATCGTCATTGAAAAATTCCTACATTTGTCTATAAACAAAAAAATAAATCTAATAAATCAAACAAATCAGTAAGATATCTAATTAAATCAAAATTTAAGATACAATCAATTATCTCCTTTTTTCACCTTACTTTTTCTTGAGTAAACGTGCGTAATTGGGGGTGTTATAAAATGTGAAATCCCATGTTACATATGTCCGCTTAGCCTTAACAAGTGTGTATATATCAACAAACAAGGCCTATCAGCCATTAATTCAAATGAAATAAAAAGTTAATGTGAAAAAGTTTCATAGTATGAAATAAATAATATCATCACTCTTATCAATTGATATAGTTAAGCTTATAAACTAATATTATAATATTAAATACTATGAGTATTAGTTTATAAGAATAATAATATCAATTTATAAGTGTAATAATATCAATTTCATATTATGAAAAAAATTTTTAGGAGAGTTTGTGTTTTCCAAAAGAATGAATCAGTGCATATTTTTCTTGAGATATTTGTGACCTAAGATAAGTTGTTTCAGTCAGAACTGTTCAAACATCTACATTTCTTGTAATTGCATGCAAGTGCAGAAATCCATCAATAAACTTATTTTGGCTGTTTACCGCCAACCGGTGAATCGGGTAACACTCCATTTTAGATTTTCTCTCTTAACTTGTGTAAGCTGGACTACAAAACTTTAGTTGAAATTCAGTGTTGTTTGGTTCGCGAAATTAATTGGGATAGTTCAGAATTATGATTTTAATCCCAACTAATTTACCGTTTGGTTTGTGGGATGAGGGCACATGATATATTTCAAGCCCGGGGGAAAAATGTACTCCCTCCATCCCAGAAGACTTAGCACACTTTCCTTTTTTGGTCTGTCCCATAAGACTTTGCACACCCATTTTTTGACATACTCTTCTTAACTTATAATCTTATAACACACACTTATTACCCCCCATACACACTTACTACCTCCATAAAGCAATTTTTCTTAATCTTTGTGCCCAAAAGTTGGTGCAAAGTGTTTCGGGACGGAGGGAGTATTAAATTTCTCCATGGACGGATATACCAATCCCTGAAAGGTGGGATATAACATATCTCAAATGCAATATTACAAATTCTCTTTCTATTGTTTGAATAAATTCACCAGAATGAAGTGTGGTTGTTTCAATTGAATTTAAGAATATTTATGACATTTCAATAGGTATCTCATCTAATCCTTCAATGCAATCCTACAATCCAAACGCATATCTTGATTCAAACAAATTTATTTCAATCAATCCAATCTTGCTCAATCTCACTCAATCCTATCACACTTAATCAATCCAGTCCCGTGAACCACACGCCCCCTAAGTGTTTTCAAAGCAAGTTTGATCTTTTTCTTTTCTTTTAAATATATCCTTTATTAGGTTCATTTAAGTGTCTGTCCTTCATGACATGCGCTTAAATCAACCCTATCATTCAAATTTCAATTAATAATCACTGAAGGCACCAACAAATTAATTTACAAATCTAATAAGTAAGCAAAATACAAGACCACAAGTTACAATTAGGTTATATAGTTATTAGATGAAAGCAAAACGACATGATGATATGCTACAAATTTAACATCCGAAAATTGTCCTTAAAACTCTCATTATTAAAACATTTGAACAAATTATATTACTCATGCCAAAGCAACTGCATTACTTCCCCTCTTCTTGGAAAAAATCCCTCCAATGAACGGAATGAGTGGCTTCTTCTTCTTCTTCTTGAGAGAGGGGTGGCGCTGGAGCACCGCCACGGCCTCACTAGGCCGTGGTGGCAGGGGTGGCGGCATAATGACTTGCGCCACCAACGGGGATTTGCGAACATAACGGATTTCTTCTTTTGGAATTCGACCACGTTTTTATCACCATCGGTCGTCTCCTTCTTTACTTGTTCGATTATATCTCTATCTTCCAAATCTTCTATAGTCAACGGGCGTCTATTGATAGACGAGCGTGTCTTTAGTTTCAGGAGCTCCCGTTTGGTCTGCTGGAGCTCCTGTTGTAAGGAAGAGAGACATTGGGCCATGTGGATGCTCTCTTCGTGCGCTTTTTGGAGGCTTTGCTTCGTCTCTTCTAGCTCGGATTCGTTGCTACTTCTCTCATACTGCATCTGTAATAAAATTTTATGGCAACTTGAAAACTTTCACCTTTTATACTTGTTTACGCAAAAGTATTAATTCTTTCCTTGAAATTTAAGCTATCACATCTTTTGTACTCTTGCTTCTTTTGTTTCCATTTATATATGTTTACTTTGCATGTAAATATATTAGGGGTATGCTTGGTTGGGGGAATGGAAGTGAGTAATGGTAATTAATCCCATTAATCCTGCTTGAAAATTTTATTTTAGACCCGTCAATGCAATCAACCAAGCACCAACAATGCAATCAATATCTCCATGGTGATTGAACTCCTCAATGATATCCATTACCATTGTCATTCCCCACTCATACCAAGCAGGCCCTAGTATTTGAGGCACCACTCTTTCTCGCTTTTTATGTCAATAAAATTGCATTATTACTCTAGGACGAATTATTTGGCATTACGTCGAGAAATTTGCATTGTTTCACATATTTTATTTGTGAAACGATTACATGAGACAAATTTATATTTATCAATTAATTACAAAAAAATAAATGTATAAATGAGTTTAATAACTAGGATATATTGAGAGATAGATGAAAATGAGAATGAATCAAATTTGTGTTTAATATTAGTGGAATTATCCTACGGTAACTTTAAATCCTCTCTTCATCTTACTATCAAACTCATTCCATTCTCGCTTTCAAAAAAAAAATAGCATTCCAATCTCCATTTACGGGTTAGGAATGGCCTATCACACATTAGCTTCACATTTTTTTTTATACATCTCGTAAAATAATAGATTTATTTTCTTCTTTTCTTTGATTTATTCCAATATTCTTCTTAAAACTATATGATGTTATATCGTATCATACAATAACTCGACTATATATAACTTTCGGTATATTCTCTTTATTCTTGAAGCTATAAAAGTACCTATAGGTAAATAATTTAATTTTAAGCCATTACTATATTTTTTTAAAAATTAACAAGTCATTACACCTGGTCTTAAACTTAGGATATATATAAGCAAGTCAATTATAACGTCGACACGATCGGCATGCTATTAATTAGTGTTTCCATTGCTCTCTTCTATTGACGTCAGATGCATGGCATTCTCCCATAGCAATATCATTCTTAATAAATCATTGCTAGTTAATTAATGGAGCCAAGGTAACTCACATAGATTTTTTTTTTTTTTTTAAAAGGTAATTCACATAGTTAAAAATTTTGACAAAAAATTATGGTATGCACGACCGTCGAATATATTTATATTTTAGAAGAATCATAGTAGGACAGTCGATCTAATTACATGAAATTTACTGCTAAAATCGATATACAGATTTATTAAATATTTCAGTTATTGAATTTCATTTGTCCTTTATTTGTTTAGACAAAAATTGTGTGAACTTGAGTTCACTGTAAACTCTATTTTTTAAATGCCACTGTTATATACAAAAATTATCATTGTTATATGAGCAAAAAATTCAATCATTGTTATGCACAAAAATTATCACTGTTTAAAAAAATAAAGTCATTTTTTAAACTGTAATATTTTTTATGCATAACAGTCATATTTGTTGTGTTTTATAGATCTGGTTCAGAAGAGTGTTGCTCATTTATTTACAATCCATCTGACAAAAAATAATCAACGTGCAACATAATTTGAAAAATAAGGAACAAGGCAAGATAGAAAGCTAGTGATGCATGGCTAACCTCTTTGAGCTTGGTGGCGTAGACCTCTCCGGCGAGAACTCTCTCTCCGAACATCATCACCGCCTCTTTGACTGATCGGAAGGGGGCGCTGGTGTCAATCTCCGCCTTATTTGCCGCCATCCATCCACCACCTTCCATTAATTCTCTAATTACTTATTCGGTAATTATAATATTAATAATATTGGAAATAAAAAGTAAGATTTAGTTTGGTGAGTGGTGTGAGTTTTGTTGAGTTAGGGGAGGTTCGTTTCTTCGCGTCCACTTCACTGGTATTCTGCTTCCTACTAAGTATCTTGATTCAGAATCAAGTTATCTGTGGTTCCTTCCACTTTTTTTATTCCATATATTGTACTATCGGTTAAATACTTTTTTTCCTGTCTTTTTTCTTTATGAAAAGTTGACTTAATATTAGGGAAATTAAATAAACGAATAAATTTCACACCTCTTTACAAATTTGAACTTTTAGATGAGACAAATTCTTTCATTGTATCAAAATCTTCCGGCTCACGCCCCACATCCTGGGTTCGATTCCCGCTGAAAGTCAGTCCATGAGTCGAGTTTCTCACTTTTAGATGAGATAAAATTCTTTCAAGTGAGATCATTTAATGTGTATGGTATTATGGTTATCGTACGTGCAGTGTTCATGGAACCAGATCAATGGTCGAACCTACTTGGCTATTAGTTCAGGGTTCACATGCATTTAGGACTTTATGATCCACCTCATGCTCTGTCCCGATATTTAAAATCTAATTTTCAAATTTTAAATTCAATCCACACCTAAAAAGACCTATAAATTTATTATACTCTTCCCAACCTAAAAAAACACCTATAAATCTCATTAATTCCACAACACATCAATCATTGCGAAATCATACAATCATTACACATAACTCAATATATTTTTTTAAATAATACAACATAAAATATCTATTACCTTCGATTCTAGCATAAAGTAAAATTTCACCTTATTAAAATCTTAAAAACTTATTCATTTGAATTTTCAAATCCACTGTATTTCAAAATCCAACCTCCTATAGAATATCATGATAGGGTGAGGGAAATGTTAAGTCTCAAGAACTGTTCGTACACTCACTCATAAGAGATCTATTGTTGGTACTAATGGTTCTCTAACAAAATAACATATCAGAAATCTCAACATCGATATCAGCCCCGGATGAATACGATTGTGAAAAAAGGTGATCGATCATATAAGTGCAAAGAAATTCAAAAGAATTTCCCAAGACAATATTTTGGAGCTACTCTCAGTAAGTCACCAAACTGAGACACTGAAGCCAATCAGCATTTATTTTTTAGGTTTTTCCATAACGTACACGAGAGGATCAATTTGATCTTTGTACTGGATTACGAACTCTGGCCTCTCTCTTTGCATGGGAGTTGATCACGAGTGCAATTTTTCCTAGAAAATGTACAAGCAAGTGATGGAAGTTAATGCAGTAGTCAACAGTATGGAGACTAGATTTACAGCATCGTTGTCGAGCAAACTAAGACCAGAGATTTTCTTGACAGTTGGTCCTGGTTTTCCAACAACCTGCAACATAAGGTCAGAGGACAAAATCGTCACATTAGATTCCTAGAGAATTGTCATCTTATAGGCAAATAGGAGAACCGGATTCAGATCCCCAGCAACAGCTGTAATGGTGTGAAACAGCACCATTTTTCACATAGAAAAATGATTTAGCTTATCAGTTTACTGAGTTAATTAGGCGGTGTTGGTTTATAAGCTAACTAATGAGTTGCCTGAATCACAGACTTAGTAAGCTTACAAGATGATCGATTAAGTGAAATAGTATTTTTTTTCACACAGAAGTATCAATAATCAAGCGTAGACAATAATAATCAAATCATTAATTTTCGCCCCCACCCCCCACCTATGTCTAATAGTTTATGTTGTAGACTAAATTTGTATCTCTTTGCACAATCAGCTGATGCAAATATAAGGAGTTGGTCTCATAAATTCTCTACTTTATAATTTTGGTCCGAAAAATGTTCACCTTTTCAATTGAGTTCAAATATTAAAAATAATTGTCCAACTCTGGCCAAAAATCGCCGGAAAATTGAAAACAATGATGTTTTGTCACGGGGGAATGTCCAATTTCGGTTGGTCCCAAAGTTTGTCTACAGACCAAATTTGGGCCCATATGAAATCCTCGCGTGAAAGGTAATGTTTTCCTGCTATTTTAGGCCAAAATTGGACCCTTTTTTTTAATTTGGTACTAAATTGAAAAGATTCTTTTTTTTTTTTAAGATCAGAATTGGACAGTGAACAAGTTATGAGACCAAAATACTTAACTCCAAATATAATCCACATCTCAATGTTAGCTCTCAGGACTACATTCATAGAATGAAAGCAGATACAACAGTCAAAACAAAAAAAAGCGTCGAAATACCACCTTATTTCGAGCGCTGCAGAAACCACTATATTGGAGGGTCGCGCCCAATAAAGAATCTATAAGACTTCCACACAATCCAGCGAGAGCTGAAATTGGTATTAATAAGAGCTGCTTCAGAGCTATATCAAAAGTGCAGGTGGTCGTGATAAATCCTAAAATAACAAATGTAAGCCCAAGCACACTGCCCCCTGCCGCAGCAGCTACAAGTCCAGCCATAGTAACACCACCATTTGTACCCCTTCGAACTGTCTGATTCATTCAAAGAGAGTGAGGAACCATAATATGTGGGAATATCAAAGTCAAAATATTCTCTCTTCTTCCCTTTTTTCACATTTTCTTAAGTGCAAAGTTCCACAACATGTGTGGCATAACAAATGTGATTGGATGTATACTTTCTTAATGTATAACTAATATTTGTTGAGTAATTTGCACCAGTTGCACCGTGTACCTGGTGCCAACTAATATTGTTTAATGAAAACAACAAATATTGTTCAGTGAAACAAGTAATATCGAGTATCAATCAACCAATTCCTTTTAATAAAACAACTAGTACCATTTAAAAGTGCAATTGAATTTTATGGTGCTTATCTAAGGCTCTTCCACCTGCACACGGAGCTTTGCACATTGCAGATAAGAACATCAAGTCAAAGTTTTCAATTTTTTATTTTTTAAAACCAAAGCATGGAAAGACACTCATAGGGAGCACCATAAGGACACCAAAGAGCACATGCTAAATGGGAACTATAAGTTGAACGAAAGTGTTAAGAGGCAAGAAATTGGACGTGTGCCTCACTGAGGTTTAGTGAAATAAAAACTGAATTGATAAAGTAGGAAGAACAGAAAACAACGGGATAAATCCCATCCCAAGCCAAAGCCCTTCAATATAAAATGATTCTCAGATGCCCTATCTAAGAGAAGCAAAACAACATAGATAGACTCTCAATTCTAAACCCTAACTTAAGCCTAAGCAAATTAAGCTCATGGACCAATTTATTGAGCAGAATTAAGAAACCCGAAATTAATAATTAAACAGAAATACAAGCATATCAGAAAGACAATATGAGGTACAACAGAAGCAATTCTAACAGCATAAATATTAAACTTATAACAGTGTATTCACCTTGAAGGTCGTAATCAGTCGTGGCTGCTCATTACTAAGAACACCAAGTTCGGATGACCAAGTGTCCCCGTTGGAGCAACAATAGTGACCAATAAAACCACCAACTAGACAAGTCATAAGACTTGATTCTTTTGAATTTAGACAAAAGTCCTGAGTTCCCACCTGCTTCCAAGCAATCAACACTAAAATTGTTGCTATGCCACTATTAAACAGAACTTGTATCCTGCAAAGGACAACAATCAAAATCTATTATACTATAAAAATAGTAAGTTAGGAGGCTTTCATCTCAGTTAAGAAGGAAAGAAACTTGATTATATCAATTATGTATAGATGGCATATAAACATATAAAAAGAACTTTTAAATGTTAAAACATAGAAAAGCTTCAAATCATTATTGTGACATACAAATCAAGTCTATTGAGACAGAATTAAGGGTTGAGACAGCAAGTACATGATATGACATTGCATAGATCTGTTCTTAATGCTGAAAATTGAAATTCATTTCAGCAATGCCCTATAAATTAAGTCCTTTAGGTGGGCCCATAATCAGCCAATGATTTAGAATAGCATATTTCAAAGTACACAGAAGTCAAATATTTATTGACCAGAGATCACTTTTATTGTGATAGTTTGATTATTCGATTCAAAATAGCTGCTGTAACATTCGAAGATAACGTCGAATCACTTCATTTTGGACCGCAGAGAACTGGATAGTCCTATTAACAAAGGTAGGCGCCATTGATAAAACAAAGTTCAGCATAAAACACATGCTACTCATGTTACTTAACTTTTTGTGTAAGAGTGTGTTTCCATAGAGAAAGAGAGCATACCAATTGCGTTGACCACCTTCCTTGAAATCCGCTTCAACCTTTTTCTTTTTATCCTCTCCAAATTTTGTAAACATAGAAGAAGTGAAAAAGAAAACGAGTAGCACAGCACCAAACCTACAATTTATATTAATACCAAGAAAAAGAAAGAAAAGATAAGAATATTCACAAATATGTTACAAATGAACAATGTTGTGATACATAGGAGAAGAAATACCTGTAATTGACAGCAAAATGAATTGTCATGACAGCAAAACCAGAAAATGCTCCGGAAAGATCGAGGGACTTCCTTCTATAAGACCTGGTGGCTATTGCAGCTGCAAGTACAACTGCAACCAATAGTTGGACCAAATCTCTGTCCATTTTTGACGTTTTAATTGTCCAGTTCAATAACCGGCTCAAAATTGAAGCGGAGATTCTGAATAAGTCAAGTCACCAGCTTTTATGAATCCTTGTTTCTTCTGACTACTATGCAACTGGAACTGCGAGCATAAATGTTGTATTATTAATAGTACTGCATGGAACATGTATAGACTAGCAATGATACATCATTATTAGTGCACAGAGGCAAACTATTTTGTATTCGCATATTTTTTCTGAAAATGTGTATACATACAACTCCAGAATCTACACTAAGATATTTTCACTAAATCTTATATTTACAAAAGAATATAGTCTTTAGTATCTTACAAAAAAAATACAGTATGATCCAATGAAATAATCAAGTTATGCTACTCTTTCTTGGACATTATAATGTAACAATAGCATCCTTCTTCTACACCTCTTGAATTACCAGTTTCATAGAGCATATAAGGAGGAACAGATGGAATCAGTAACCAAAATAAGTATATTCTACAGAAAAAGAATAGTATTGACAACAACAATTAGGTCATCATTTAGCAATCAAAATCAATTATAGTATGAGATTTACACAAATTCTCCATATCAAATAATTTTGCCTATATAGCTGAGATGATTATTTATGCAGGACCACTCCTTGCAACAAGTCTATGCAGTATATAGTGTCAAACTCAATCAAATAGATAGCTGGACATAAAGTAGATTTCGTGGTATTTTCACATTTTCCCCCCATTTACACAAACCTATAGCATAAACTTGTTTTCCATCTCCAATCTATTTTCAGAATCATATTCCACTCAGTTGTATAACATTAGCGAACAAATAGCTAAACATTCAAAGGCGAGTAAAAGTAAACACGATAACTATTCATTAGATTAGACAATCTTATAATAAATCCTAATTTAACTTGTAAATCCGCAAATCTCTCTACAGCCTCGTTGCTGAATCCTCTTGTTAACACCATAAACAATCATTTCTCTACGAAGAACATCCACGAAACTAAGTTGAATAAATTGAGAGGTTTACCTCGTAGGAATCCAGAAATCTCAATAGAAATTGTGTTCAGTGTTTTCGCTGATATGAATTGCAATCAAATATCCGCTCGTTTGTTTCTCAGTCTATGGAGTAGGCGTTTGTTGACCTGACGGATGGTAGGTGGGAAAATCTTTCTGATTTTTTTATTCCTTGTAATGCCATGACTGCGCTCCTCTTCTTTTACTTGTGCTTAATTAATAGTTGTACACTGATAATTTTTTTTTTTTTTGAGCGCTGTACAATGATAATTGATTGCTTTCTTTTATTAATTTCGGCGGCTCAGTTAATTAGGTTTGCTTGGTGGGTTATAGCTTATAGGTGAATCCAGATGTCTTCTTTTCATTTATTTTATAATCCCTCCTATCTTATTTTTGATTGTTCACCGTCCCTGTTTTAATTGTCCATATGCGGTAGATTTGAAGTTTAAGAAAAATAAAAAATAATAGCATTAAATGATGTAAATTGAGTTTGATGGAAGGGTACGAATGTTAATTCAACTTTAAAAAAATATTGTTTATTAATATAAATGATGTAAAGTGAATTTAGTGTGTAGTAAAGTTACATGTGATGTAAATAAGTATTGTTTGTAAGGGGCAATGTTTTCATAATCGAACTGGTGATCGAACCGACAGACCACCGGTCAGCGGTTCAATTGGTCGGACCGGTTCAACCGGTGGTCCAACCGTTGAAATGATTTCTGCCTAATTTTTGTTAATATTTCATATATTTAGTTAAAAAAATAAAATAAGTATACCTACAAAAATTTAAATATATATTTTATAACTTTTCATATCATATTTAAGAAAATATATCGAAAGTGTAAGAGGAAAATATGAGAGAAATAATATAAAAGGGGAAGAAGTGTAGCTCATATATTTATCCCACATCGAAATTGTTAGAGGAAAATGTGAAAGAAAATAATATAAAAGGGGAGAAGTGAACCTCATATATTTGTCCCACATCGAAAGTGTTGGAGGAAAATGTGCGAGTAAGTATTACAAAAGAGGTGAAGGTGGATCTTGATTCATATATTTGTCCCACCTCATGCATTTATTCCACATCGAAAGTGTTGGAGAAAAATGTGAGAAGAAGTATTATAAAATGGGTGAAGGTAGATCTTTCAACATGTAGTTAAAAGGTTTTTTTTTAAGTGTAGAACCTGTCTAACCGATTTTAGTCCGGTTTTGACCGGTTCTGACCGATTTTGACCGATCGGACAGCAAAAGTGGTTTTTAGGGAGTCTTCGGACCGATTTTCGGTTTAACTGGTTGGATAAATGGTCAAACTAAATTAAGACGAAGGGGTAAGAGAAAGACAAGAAAATCTAACAATCATATTGTTGACGACTCAATGGGGTGGGTTATAAATTGAAAGACATATCTAAATATCAAACATTTGTAGAAGATGGCTAATATGATTCAACCGAGACATATATTCTTTTCTTTCATTTTTGTTTTGGGTGAACTAATTACTCCTCCAGTCCCGTTTACAGATCTTTTACACAAAATTAATTAAAAAAATTAAGTTATTATAGTTAAAAGATTAAGGGGTAAGGCTAAAAGTCAAACCAAGTTATTCGGTATTTGACCTCAATTCAATATAAAATTTCAAACAAGTTTGAATATATATTTATGTTCGGTACAATATAAAATTTGGTTCCGTTTTAAGCTTAAAACCATATTTATCCATGACCAATGACTTTGATCATGAGCATAAAGACAAAAAAAAAAAAAAGAATGAAATTACTTTTGATGACCAAGGTTGTTGGATGAATGACCTTGGTCATGATCTATTGCTCCAATATTTTTAATATTTTATCATACATCTTGACACATGTCATTATCTAATTGGCCCTGTATATTTTGTTTAGATAATTATAATTTTCCATTTATACACTTAAAAAAGACATCAAAATTCATAAAATAAATTTCTCTATAAATAGAGATCACTATTGATATATTTTGGATCACAATCTCAAACACTCCCTTTTCTCTTCTTAACTTGTGTCAAATCTTCTAAATTTTTATCATTTTCTACATGGATCCAAATCATCCCAATTATTCTCACTACTCCCAAAACCATTCAAATTCTCAAAATTATAATTATCATTTTAACAGTATTGTGATTTTTTTTTATAATTATGATTTTTTTAATATTAAATAATTGTATATATTTCTTAAATATTTTAAATATAATGAAAATAATTATAGATTCAATTGTTTAGTTATAAAGAAATAATTTATTAAAGGATTGTTGTGGTTGTGGGTGATTATGGATAAGTATGAAAAAAGATGAACTTGGTGTTTGGGAAACTCCGTCCTCCATTCATACCAAGGGAAAAACAAAACAAACGAGAAATAAATGATGAAACAAAACCACAATCAACAACACAAGATTTTACGTGGAAAACTCCAAAACTGGAGAAAAACCACGGATCACGAAAGAAACATCACTATATGATAAATTTCTACAATCATACAGATTTTTCCTCTCTCGCTCGACACCCCTACACTATTACAAGTCTACATGAGTCTTACCTTCTCACAAATATGAGAAAGGAATTTACTTAGAATCAAACATTAGGCTAAAGTGTATTGACCAGTGCACCTGTAATAAAGGGATTTGGAAGTCCCCTTTCATTGTTCCCATCCGATGTGGAATAAAAAATCCTTCTTTTATTTTAACACCAAAGCCCAACAATCTCCACCTTGATAAAATAAAAGAAAACTTCACTGTCTTCACCCACAATCATGATCCTTAAACCAAAGAACCATCATTCTCAAAGCAGAGCATAACCTACTCCACCATATGAGTAGAACACTTAGAATAAACAATTCTAAGAATTTTTAACCACTTAGAATTAACCATTCTAAGAATTTCGCTCGGCACATTTCGAAAAACATGCTGAAAACTATGGTGCTCCTTCTAGCTCTTGGCTCCCCTAGAAGTCCTTCAGTCATCGGTAGAAGTGGCAATTTGAGCCCGACCCATTTGGCTGGCCCGTACAGCTCGGATATCAGGATAGTCTGGGCCTTAATTTTATAGGCCCAAAAAGAACCGGGCCAATTTGGCCCGGCCCAATAGGCCCGTCGGGACGATCGGGCTTGGGTTGATTTTGGCCCAAGGTTTTGGGTTTTTTTTTTGGTCCGTCAAATATCTAGAAATTTTTATATTTTATAATTAATAAAATTTAAATAAGAAGAAAAAAAAAATAGAAAAGCATGCACGCTCTTAACATACACACACAACACACCATGGGATACATAAATAGGCTAAATATCAAATGACAGGTTGGTTTTATCCCATGTTTCTATTGTATATATACAATAATACAAATGCATTCACGAGCATTTGTTTATTTTTGTGTATAAGATCTTTTGTATGAAATTGTTGGCAACTCATTATTATGCACTTAACTTAGCTTTATATTACAGTTGCGTATCTTTAACGAAACAAGTTATAAACTGCTATGAAATGTAAATAATTATTTAATTTATTAATATTTAAAAAAAATTATGTAGGTCTGGTTTGGCCTGATAGCCCGCCAGCCCTCAAAGGGTCAGGTTGGGCTTGAGAATCATAGGACCATTGATAATTGGGCGGGTCAGAATCGCACATGGCCCGATGGGTCAAGACTTAAGAACCCGGCCCGGCCCGACCCGAATTTACCCGAATTTCTAGCTATTAGCATACATTCACCACGCATCTTGCATCCATGCCAAACCAATGCACATGTGGTCCAACTAACATTATTACATCTTTATCCATGACAGTTGGGTATGCCAAAAAGATGTTCATTTCCATCTAACAGGAAACAATTTTTGATCAAGCATAATATTAGTTTCAAGAGCTATTTGCCGCATCCACTCCACCTTGATTGATAACCCCTTTTGTAACCAAAATTGCATTATCACATTGATTCTTCCACCATATTTCTCTACGTCACCACTTCATGGAATTTGAAGCCCTTGACATACCGTTTCTCCACCCCTAATTTAATAATCATCTCTCAAGAGACCCCCCGACCTTCTCAAGAAATCTTTTCTGATGTGGAAGATCGAACAACGCCGCAACCCACATAAAGCATCGCCGAATATCAAGAGACGACCAGGGCTCTCGATACCACTTGTTGGGGAAACTCCGTCCCCCGTTCATACCAAGGGAAAAAAACGAGAAATAAATGAAGAAACAAAACCACAATCAACAACACAAGATTTTACATGAAAAACTCCAAAATCGGAGAAAAACCACGGACCACGAAAGAAACATCACTATATGATAAATTTCTAAAATCATACATATCTTCACTCTCTCACTCGACACCCATACACTATTACAAGTTTACATGACTCTCATCTTCTCACAAATATGAAAAAATGAATTTACTTAGAATCAAACATTAGACTAAAGTGTATTGGCCGGTGCACTTGTAATAAAGACCCAAAGGCTCCTTATATAGAATTTGGAAGTCCCATTTCTTTGTTCTCATCCGATGTGGGATAAAAAATCCTTCTTTTATTTTAACACCAAAGCTCAACAATCTCCACCTTGATAAAATAAAAGAAAACGTCACTGTCTTCACTCACAGTCATGATCCTTAAACCAAAAAACCATCATTCTCAACACAGAGAATAACCTACTCTGCAATATGAGTAGAACACTTAGAATAAACCATTCTAAGAATTTTTAACCACTTAGAATTAACCATTCTAAGAATTTCCCTCGGCACATTTTGAAAAACCTGCTGAAAACTATGGTGCTCCTTCTAGCTCTTGGCTCCCTTAGAAGCCCTTCAGCCATCAGCATACATTCACCACACACCTTGCATCCATGCCAAACCAATGCACATGTGGTCCAACTAACATTATCACATCCTCATCCATGGCAATTGGGTATGCTAAAAAGATGTTCATTTCCATCTAACAGGAAATAATTTTTGATCAAGCATAATATTAGTTTTAAGCGATATTTGCCGCAACCGCTCCACCTTAATCGATAACCCCTTGTGTAACTCAGATTACATTATCACAATGATTCTTCCACCATATTTCTCTAAGTCACCACTTCATGGAACTTGAAGCCCTTGAAATACTGTTTCTTCACCACTAATTGAATATGTTGGTCCCGGTGTAAACGAGTGTCACACGTGTATGGGGGGGGAGAATACACGTGTGTAGTGATTTTTTAACTTTTAAAAACTTTACTGAAATCAGTGAGTCAGGTTGTCTTGATTTTCAGTCCTGAGAAGCACAAATTGCCCTGAGTCAAAGTCTACTGAGATAATAACACTGAGCGGCGTTCAGGGATTTAGATTAGCTCACTGATCCTGATTTTTCTTAGAGTCCAAATAAGCTTGGAGTAGATACTAATCTTACTGACTACTCAGGAGAGTTTATCAGTTTGACAACTATCTATACTAGCTTATTTAGGGTGCGGAAAGTGTAGGCCATAAATTTATACTCGTTTTACTTTGCTGAAAATCTTTCCTTAATGAAACAGTGGTTAAGGCTGTGATCAGGTTAATGCAAGTTCAGTGAATTGATTCCAACTGAATATCAGAAATGCTTTCAGTGAAATATGCGACAAGTAATAATGCAAAATAGAAAGCAAATAACATAGCAAGTTATAGTGGTTCAGGGGCTCAAGCTCCTACGTCCACTCTCTCTGAACTTCAGAGAAATTACTTATCTCACTACTTCTACTACATAAAGCTTTCAGACTGAACACAACATCATACTAACTTATCACTACGAGCTTTTAGGCTGAACTACTGCAGCTTACTAACTCAACACACACAAGCGTTCAGACTGAACAATTAGCTTACTAACTTCTCCTTCTAGAGTCTTTAGACTGAACACATCAGCTTACTAACTCTTTACAACTCTCTCACTTCCAACTACTTACACACACAAACTTCCTAATCAAAGGGTTTGGGTTTGGTTGGTTTCCAACTAAGGTGAGATATCCTTTTACAATGAGAACTCAAGTAAAAGGCTAGGATATCTCGAACTAAGATTTGGATAAGATCTTAAATCTATGCTTAGTAAATGAGCTCTCTTCAAAGATGAAACACTTGGAAAATTCTAAGGGTTTCGAGTGCTTCACAAGAATGCTTGAATACGAATGAGCTCTGTGAGTTGCTTTGATTTCCCGTACCTTTGAAGTGTTCAAGGCCTCTGATATTTATAGGCAACTCTTCAAGAAGTCTTCCTTTGAAAAACTATCCGTTGGAGAGATAGCATCTCGGGTTTCTTCTTTGAGTATATGATGAACGACTATATTAGGGTTTGAACGAGACCTTGCATATTTTAGGAAATATCCATACAAGCAGCCAATCACCATTTTCTGTGAACAAGAAAAATATCTCTGCTGACATATTTCAGAGAAATGTCCCTTTCAGTGTCAAGAAAGTACGCTATTTTTGCCTCCTCATTGGTCGACATCTTTCTTTGAACAGAGACAACAAAAATGGCTCTTTTAGTCAACCAACAATGAGTTGATATTTTCCTTAGGGTTCACGAACGTATAACATTCTCTTTGTATGTACTCAGAGTGAACAAACACTATTTAACTAGGAGTGACTTGTTCAGTTACGTGGATTCAAAGACATAAGAGTCTTCGGATCTCTTCGATCTTGATTTCTTCTCGATTTTCGTGTTCTTGATCTTGAGTTCTTCTCGATCTTGAGTTCTTCTGATCTTCAGGTTCTTCTGATCTTTAGGCTCTTCTGATCTTCAGGATATACTGATCCTTCAGTATGATTTAGGTCTTCAGTATAGTTTGGTCTTCAGGATACTTCTGTGATCTTCAGACAAAACATTGAAACCTATTCTAAATTGATAATGTCTGCTGACAATACATGGTGCATATCGTCCTGATAATCTAAAACCTGATCCTATACTATCAAG
This sequence comes from Stenogyne calaminthoides, assembly GCA_037126765.1. NCBI lineage: Eukaryota > Viridiplantae > Streptophyta > Magnoliopsida > Lamiales > Lamiaceae > Stenogyne > Stenogyne calaminthoides. The sequence continues at coordinate 11,041,389 of JBBCBC010000029.1, forward strand.
GTCATCCTAAAACATGTCATACTCAGGGGTTTTGGGATCTAATCAAAATCTTTATTACATTCATCTCCCAACAATTTCCCCTTTTTGATGATGCCAAAACCATCTTGTTACAAGCTTACAAACAGAAATAAACCTATCACCTATTCAGGTTTCAATTTATAAGGCAAGTAAAACAAGTAAGACAACCATCACGCAATCAGTAAGATAATGAGATATTATCTTTTGATCAACACAAAATCAGTAGATTTTTCATTGAAGTTCAAAACCATGAGTACAGATTACAATGGTTTCTATAGGAATCTACTGAACAAAATAAACAGAAGGAAAACACAAGATACATCAATCTTCTTCAGACTCGGTTTCATTAGCAGGTGGCTTTAGGTTGAACTTGTCGTAGTACCTGATCTTCAATTCTTCTCTCTTGCGCAGAGTCTCAGCATCATTTCCAGTCAAGCCTATATACTCTGCCTGTTCCACGAAGTCAGCATGGATGAAATCATAATTAACCAATTCATTCTTGTATCTTGGCGGAGGGTACTTGATCGTTCCAGGAGCTTTTAGCTGAAAGCCCAAGGTGTCAAATATGTTAACCCATTTCTGGCAAACATCAGTGTAGTTTTGAAGCAGATAGGCGATGAATGCTTCATCTCTATCACCATTGGGCTCGGACCAGTTCAGCAACATATCATTGTTGAACACGAACTCTCTCTTGGTCGTTTCTCATTGATCATTCATCTCTATTGGCATCCATTTATCAATATGGGGCCACTGTCTCTTCCTTAGCTTCGTTCCTCTCCTCCTCAGAATCATCCTCTAAAAACCTCCAAGTTTTCTCTTTGCCTCCTCATTTTCCTTCCTGGTCATTTCTGACCATGATATTGAGACTGCGGCCTTTATCTTCATTTCAGCTTCTAAAGCTTTAACAGTGTTGTGCCAGTCCCAGTTCAACCTTTTGGTGGACACATCATACTCACCAAATCCTTCTTTAAAAAGGTCATCTACATCAGATTCTTCCTTTTTCCCAGTTAGTTCCTGTACAACCTCCTCAACATCTTCATCAAACTCAGCAACTAATTTCCTCTGAGTGGGTTTCCTACTTGCAGGCTTAGCCAACTGCTTGGTCTTCAGTGGCTTCTCCACAAATGCAACAGTAGGTTTCCCTTGAGGTTTCAGGATACCATAAGCTTCACCTTGCTTACTGGATTCTTGAGTCCTCTGCCTCTTAGTCCTTTCTTCTAAAACTTCCCTTGCGGCCTCAGGATGAATTATTACTTCAGGCTCTTTCCTCTTTCCTCTATAGATCTCGGAAGGAGCCTCTTTAGTATGTTTTCCCAGAGATGACATGGCAGCAAGCTTGCCATAACTTTCCCCCTTTTTGGCATCATAATTGACAATTAGTTCAGAAAGGGTTCTATCCATGTGGAGCTGTTCTCTGCCAATTGACCTTACTTCTGCAGCCACGTGGAAATGTTCATCCTGAATTCTTTGCAGTACATTCAATACAGTACAGGTGTCTTCAGCAAGACCACCATAGGTTTCTTTCATTTTATCCATCAAGGAGTTACTCATCTCATCTACAGCTGACCTGATCATCTCCTCAGCCTTGGATTTCAGAAAATCCTCAAGCGCTTTGGATTTCAGATCAAATTGTCTCTCCATCTCATCTTTCATCACCTTAGCCACATCATCCAACTTCGTACTTAAAGAAGTAAACTTGCTATCAATTGAGGTAAATAGTAAATTTACCTGAGCAGGTGTAACCATCGATGTGCTAATCGTCCTGATGAATTCACCCTGAGAAATCTGTGCCTCAGCAAGTTTTGACACTTCACCAACCAGAGGTTCAAGCTTCGCCATTTGATCAATCATTGGCTCGATCATGGTTAATTTCTCCAGAATGGGTGTGAGATCAACAGTTAGCTGTGGGATCGGAATCTCTTCTTCTGTCTCAGTCTGAAGCCCAACTTCAATCGCTTCAGTAGGCTTTGCTGCAGGCTCCTGAGGGATCTCTTCAAACGGAATCACCTAACGTTCAGGAATGTCCTGAGCTTGTTCCCCCTGAGCAGATGCTCCAGCCTCAGCAAATCTCTGACTACCCTCTGCAGGGTCCTGATCAGTGCGATCTTTGTCCTGAGCCTCAGCAGGTTCTTCAGGCTGATCAACAGTCTGTCTCTCAGCAACCTTTTTCAGGACAAGTTCTTCAAACTTAGAAGCCTTAATCCTTAGCCTCCTCTTCCCAAGGCCTGAAAATGCATCCAACTCCGCCACTTCTTCAGCCCAGAAATCTTCACCTCTGAAGTTTCCTATTCACAACATCATGGCAAAGGATTGATTGATGATCAGCATGGCAGTTTTTAGCCTGATAAACATATCCTGAAGGTCAGGATAGTTGGCAAGGATTGGAAATTTGTCAAATACAAATCTCTCAGCTTTAAGTCTCCACTCCCTCTCTTCAGCTTCACCTTTCCTGAGTTCAAGGAGATGTGATTCTTCCTCAGAGGTAGAGTGGGCCTCTGAAGGTATAGAAATTTTTGGCTCTGAGGGGTGAATGGTTGGGATCGGTATTTAGCTTACTTCAACAGGTTTTTGAGAACCTGTGAAGATTTCTCTAGTGATGCGATCATCTCCAATACTTGTGCTGAGCACTTCCGTAAAAACATCCTCTTCCCTCACATTCTCAAGGATTTTCTCAGCTTCAGCCTCAGCAGCTTGTGAAACAGCTTTCACAAGTGTATAAAGTGGAGATTTCTCCCCTTCAGCTACTTCCCTTAATTTCCTCAATCTCTTCTTCCTTTTCCGCTCACCCTGAGCCTTCTTCTTCTCACCTGTTTCCCTTTTTATTCTCAGGAGTTCAAGTGTCTTTCTCCTCTTCTCAGGCTTCTCTACGACCTTCTCAGCGGCCTTCTTGTCTTTTGAACGGGTGATATCAACAATAGGAATCCTATCCTGATCTGATTCAGGACATTCCACCTCAACCAGCTCTGTTTCTTGTTCAGGCTATTCCGGGACGGCCTGCTCCTCAGGCTTATCCTGAGCAGTAGAACTCGTACTTTGAGAAGTTGCTTGTCTTCTCTTTTGTGACTTTGGTCTTCGAAACATGATTCTGTTTCGATTGAAAGCTGTACCAGTTAAGAAAAACATGTTCTTTCTTGGTAGCGTTTCCAGAAAATAGCTTATCTTCGTGCCAAACAACACTTTCCCAGCCTTAGTGAACGTCCCGTTGTCATACTTAATCTTCTGATTTGATTAAGTATACAACTCACCAAGAACTTCAACCAGTTGAAATCTCTTGTCTGTGAATCCTCAATAGCAGCCATTAACCTCAACTTATTTCGGCTAACCTGCTCTAAACTCCCAGAATTGCTCATCAAACACTTAACTACAATATCGATGAGGACTCGATATACCGGTTTTAGACATTTTTTGTTCAAGACTCCCTTCAACTCGATCTTTGAAAAAGAAAATCTATTTAAAATCTCCTGCTCTCTCCCAATCATGTAACCCGCAGGATCATCTCCTCTATCATTTAATTCGAAAACATCATTAATGTTGGTTAAAGATAACCGAACCTCTTTGTTGGTAACCACCTCTGCTTTTGACTTTGCAAACGTGCCAAAACTGATTTGCGAGACCAAGGCTCCGTTGGTGTCCTCTCGCAGATTGATAACGAACTGCAATACTTTCTGTGATAACTCTAGCTCTGGTTTGTTGCCGACCAATCTCCCCAAGTGTGCAAGTCGAAGCATATGCAGAGCTTCTTCTTCTACCAGCGTGCACTTGTTGTCGTCCATTTCCACTACATGCTCGAAGTAAGGTTTCTCAGTTTCTGAGAGATTCCTTATCATGCTGTGGCTTGGAAACTCCATTTGAAGATTGTTGGTTTGAATATACGGAGGGTTTTGGATAGTTTGAACGTTTGTAGAAATATGCAGAGTGTAAATGATAAGTGTTTGGAGACACAGAGGTATATATATGATTTGCAAGGATAGATCAACGGTTGAGATTAAATCCGAATAAACGGCTAAGATTTAATCTGGGGCTTGTAATAATCTCAAGATTTATTTGCTATTAATAACAAATAAGCAGTAAAGCATTTTTAATGGCAGCAAAATAGGGTGACAAATATGTATCATTCTAATCGAGGTAAACCCTTGGTGTCCTGCCAAAATTTTAGCCAATAATAAATCTTCAAACATTCCAGCTAAAAGTTCAGGTCTTTTGTATTTATTTCAAATGATTACTGACTAAAATAAATGCTTTGTGAGTAAATGCATGCATCAAATGCACTTCAGGATTAATTAAATACTTAATCCTTACTAAATCTTGACCTTGACAAAAATAGTCCTGATTCTCAGTTTCCCTCCTGAGTGATTTTCGTCCTGAATTTTTCTTACATCTGAAGAACTTCTCTCTTCAGGATAAATTACTCACCTAGATCCATCATACCTAATTCAACTGATAGTTCCTGAAATCTTGACTCAACCAAAGGCTTAGTAAGAATATCAGCTCTCTGTTTATCAGTATGAATTTTCTCCATCCTGATGTCTTTCTTCTCTACATGGTCTCTGATGAAATGATGCCTTATATCCACAATCTTACATCTAGTGTGTAGTACAGGATTTTGTGATATAGCAATAGCACTGTTGTTGTCACAGAAAATAGGAACTTCTTTGGCCATGACCTTATAATCTCTCAATTGTTGCCTTAGCCAAAGAATCTGTGCACAACAACTTCCTGCAGCCATGTATTCAGCTTCAGTAGTACTAGTTGCTACTGAGGTCTGTTTCTTTGAAAACCATGATATCATTTTGCTTCCTAGAAATTGACAAGTTCCTGAAGTGGACTTCCTGTCAATTCTGCAACCACCATAATCAACATCTGAATAACCAGTTAATTCAAGGTTATCATCAGTTGGATACCATAATCCTCTATTCACTGTGCCCTTTAGATATCTCAGTATCTTTTTGGCAGCTTCCATGTGACTAGTCTTAGGATTAGCTTGGTATCTTGCACATATCCCAACAGCAAAAGTAATGTTAGGTCTACTTGTTGTGAGATAGAGCAATGATCCAATGATCCCTCTATAATCAGTATGGTTAACTGATTTACCTTCAGGGTCAGGATCCATTTTGTAGTTAATATTCATGGGAATTCTAACTACTTTGCAATTCTGAATACCATACTTGGCAATCAGATCTCTGGTATACTTGGCTTGATTGATGAAAATTCCTACTTTAGATTGTTTTACCTGAAGTCCTAGAAAGAAATTCATCCCCCCCATCATTGACATCTCAAACTTACCTTTCATCAGTGTAGAAAACTTCTCACACAACTGATGATTTGGGGATCTAAAGATAACGTCATCCACATATATCTGAACAAGTAAGATATCTTTCCCATCTTCTATTCTGAACTATCCACAGTCCCTTTGGTAAAACCATGATCAGTAAGAAATTGAGATAGAGTGTCATACCATGCTTTGGGTGCTTGCTTCAGACCATACAAGGCTTTCCTGAGCTTGTAAACTTGGTGTTGGGAGATGATGTAGGTCCCGAACGGGTTTTGTGAGGGCAGAAGTCTAGAGGGGAGGGGTGAATAGACTTCTGAAAACTTTTTGTGCAGATCAGGTGTGATGACAGTTAGCCTGATCAGAGTGCAAGTGAATCAGTTTGGACTGATATCTAACTTACTAATCGCCTGAAGGAAGATCAGTTCGGTATCTATCAGTTTAACTGATTGTGCGGAAGCTAAGTTTTACCCGTGTGAAAAACCAGTTTTAATAAGTCAGATTCCAAAGTCAGTCTTTCAACCAGTTGACTAAAGTGTCAAACTTGATCAGATCAGAAGCTTGGTGCTAGCTGATCTTAACTTAGAATATGTATGCAACTTTAAATAGGTTGTGTGCGATTGTGTAAAAAAGTTAATCAAAGCAGGTAAGTGCACACAAGATTTATAGTGGTTCGGACAAACCAGTCCTACGTCCACTCTTCCCTATCACAAGGGGCACCAACTAAACCAACTGGACTTAGATTTTTGTGTTAGTCCAACACAGTACACCAACATATATTTAAAGAGTTCTCACTCAACCAATCCCAGAAATCAGAACTAGAAACCCTAGTCTGAAATCTTGCTAAACAACTTAACCTAACTTTGGGTTTTGGGTAAGATTGTTTTGGTTCCAACTTTGAAATCTTTTCTAGTTTTTAAGTAGCCTATCAGCTAGATGAAAAGATTTATGTGCTAAGAACTTATGGGATGAACACTTAGAAAATAATCTTCAAGTTCGTGTTCTTCGTGCGGAAATCTGATAATAGCTTGAGCTTCTTGATAGTTTCCGTGTCTTCACTCTGAATCGTAATCCCATTTTATAGACCTCAAAATCAAAGAGCCGTTGGAGAGCAATATGAATTTCAGGCTATATTTGGTAGACTTGCAGGATTGATGTGACGTGCTTCAGGAACGGCATGGCCAAAAGCGTGAATAGTGTCTTTTATAGCCGTTAGAGAAAGCAGCACCAAATCCCGTAATTGCCGGCTCCGATCATACGTGTCTTGTTCTTATTGGTTAACAGAAGCACTTTTCAATGTTGTTCTACCAACTAAGCTTGACATTCTTCTTGTTCAGATCATAGACGTATGATTTGGTGAAACATCGATTTTCACGGTGGTGACTTTGATCGATCCAAAACCGATCGATCTACTGATAGAGTCTTCGGTGCCAGTTGTCTTAGCTTCAACTAGCAGACTCGGCTAATGTAGGTCTTCTGGTCTGATCTTCTGGAAGTCATCTGATCTTCAAGTCTTCTGAATTTGAGCTTCATGACTTCAGCTGAGATATCTGACTTTATCAGATCGATCTGATCTTCTGTCCTTCTCTTGCCTTCTGGCCTGTCGGATATCAGCTGTTCTTCAGATCTTCAGAACGGACCTATACATATTGAGGTTCCCCCTCAATATGTGACCTATCTTCTACATCAGTTGTTCTATACAATAATTATCAACTGGTATTCTATAAACGGTAATAAAAACATCAATTTAATGTGTCCGATTTGGTCCTATTACATGTGTTTTAGAACTTTCATCAAAACTCTAAATTTCCCAACAATTTCCCCCTTTTTGATGAAACCAAAACACTTTGAGAAACCAATCACAGTTGATAAATATAGAACAGTAAAGAGCACATAATCAGAAGACAATGAGATTTTATCTTAGGATCAGAAAAATAAACTTTTCTTTCATTTGATTTGTCGATTACATATTACATCAGAAAAGTTTGAATTTTAAAACAGCTGATCCTGAGAAGTCTTCTGATTCTTCAGTCTCTTGGCTTGTATCCTTCTGGCATTTCTCTTTGATCTTGAGGGATGTTGAAAATCCGGTATAGTTTCCATTTGACATCATTGATCTGCGCCGAGGATCGATTATCGCGCTTTTGCTCAAAATGTCAAAATAGAACCTTTGAAATGCCAATCATCAAATGAGCCATCCGCCTTCTTCGAGTAATCCAACGGATCATACTCTTGGCGAGATATTTTTACATTTATTATTTTGGCCTCATTTTCCGATACTTGAAAAAAACGGATATTTGTTTTCCAACCAGGTTGAGGAATTCTGCATCAGGAGATTCTTCTTGTGGAACAAGATCTAGAACAAAAGCATCCAGAAGTCATTCACTTCTGATCTTATTCCATTCCTCAAACCTATCAGCGTGTGCAGCAGTTTTTGGAATGATCTCATCAACTCTTCTTTGGCGGTGAGGTTCCGTCCAGATTTTTCCAACTTTTCCTTTCTTCGCCCTCGATCCAGTATTTCTTCTTGAGATCTTACGCCTCTGCCAAATTTTTCGCCTTCTTTCTTTCTTCTTCACTTATTCGGGCTTTTCAATTCTGCTCTTTTTGGCGGTTTCTCGGCCCGATTTCTTATCGGCCAGATCTGGATAGTTGTGCTTCTTGTGACTTTCTTAGTTTGAGTGGTAGTACAAGTTGTGATGTCCCAAAGACCAGAGCTACCTTTCTTGCCTTTGACTTTTCTATCTTTTCAGAAATTTCGTTAGCAAAAAGATCCAGATGGTCTAGTCGTTGTCCATAGGATTCAACTGCCTGAATCAGGTCTTATATTGTTCTAATAGTGTCAGTTGGTTTCTCAATCTGTCCTTCCCCCTTTTTGGTTTGATCAAAAAGAGCAGTGAGGTGGGAAGTCAGAGATCCAAAGTCGATCGATATCACCTTGTTGACATCTTCAACAGATAAACGTTGAGCTTGAAGCGGTTAGACTTTGAATCTTGAGATCATTTCGGTCTTGGCAGATTCCACTAAGAAGATAGAGGGTAAGAATTAGTTTGTCAAGTTTCTCTTGATCAATTCTAGCTTTTTCAGTGAGCATCAAAAAAGAAACTTGTTGTTGATCAACCTGAACTAGCTTGTCATCAACTGACTTTTTAAACTCAGCAGTCAGGTTGGTCACAGTTTGAGAGAACTGATCTTTGATTGCCTCAATCTGGGAAATAGCCAATTCCCGTTGATCCTTTATTTCTTTGAGGCCAATCTGCCTCTGATCAGTTATTGTGTTGCTAAGTTGATTAGCCAACACTCCCTCAACTTCTTCTTTCAGGAGATCTTTGAAACATGATCTGATCTCCTGAAGTTGATCAGTGATGATGTGAGTTGTAGGAATGTTTTAAAATCACCGATCTCTTTTTGGTTGTTTGCGCCTCCGGTGGTTGGTCATGAAATGCGGCACCGTTCCACTATCATCCAAGTGACTCCCATCCTTCATAGGAACATCTGCTTGAGAGCTTCTTGGCTGAGCTCCGATTCACCTTGTTCGATTAATCCCAAATTTTACGTGGATTAGAGCTTTGATTGATTCAAAGAGCTCGGCTCACCGGTGATCCTACTTGATCAGATTTCTTCATATCGAAATCAAAATCTGCAAATTCATCAGCACCTCCCATCTGTTCTATAATCATCATAAAATCTGAGAAGCTCTATAACCGGAGATCTTTCCAGGTGAGGATCTCCATAACTTCCTCTCTAATAACAGGATGGGCTACCAGCTCTGGATACATCTCATCAATATCTCGTTCAATTTGCATTAGACCATTTTCCGGTGATGGTCTTGGATGATCTGGACTCGAGAATTATTTGTTCGGATCGACCCGATTTTGGTTGATGAGATGTAGAGGGTTCCGTGGTTGTCGAGTAGGCGGAAGTTGGCTGATTGGTTGAACTACTTGAGAGGTTACATTGTCGAAGCAATTACGTCCGACTCTGCGGCGGGTGATCTTTACGGTTGTGGCCCGATGAATTGTCGGAGTTAGCGGGGAGTGGAAGAGAAGGAGAAATATACTTTCGGCGGGAAATCCGAGCGGTGAATCGGCTCAAGATTGAGGAGAAGGAGATCGTTAGTCTCTTGCTCTTCCCTCGAGAATGTTAAGGAGCTCTCAACTTGAGAAGCTTGCTGTGTCGATTTTTAATTTGATTTACGTGGCTCATTAGGTTGCTCGCACTCCTTCTTCATCTAACTCGTCTTCCAGAAGCAGAGTCATGGAGGCCTGTTTTGCCTTCTTCTGCCTCTTCTCCTGAGCCTTCACCAGTTTTCTCTTCTTCTTTTGGGGAGCATCTGGTGTAGACGTGGCTGCCTCCTTGGTTTTTCCTTTCTTCACCTTTGGAGGGGTGGGCCGCATATCATCATCGAATTGGCCCATATATGGTCAAGTGGTTGTGAGGAAGGCCTTGTAGGACTCAGGTCATTCGATCCCATTCGGCATTTGGCATTTTGTCTTTCAGAATAATTGCAACCTTGTTGAGATTGCTGATTCTCTTCTTCAGATAAACCTGCCTACGTTCATTAACTCTAAAATTTTCATGTTCTTGGAGCAGAATGGCCTTCAGGAAGCCATGCCAATTGATATTCTTGGCTTCATCGATTATCGCAGCCATGCTGTACAATTTTACGGATGTTAGAGCATCAAATTTGACGAAATACCCATGATTGTTTTTGACAAGATGTCAAACAACGATCGTATTTCCTTTTAACATAGGTCCGACAAAACCTCACGGTCGATGTTTGTCCGCCTCTCAAGAGTTCGTTTACGATCACTCATCTTCATTCTCCTCAGAGTGAGCAAAGGTAGATTCTTCTTTTTGGGCAAAAGCAAACAGACGGGTTATGTCGGCGTTATACGATCGATCTCCTCTCCGTTAATCAAGAAATCGGTTCATCTCGAGATTGTCCGTATCCCACCTTCAAATTTACGAAGAATTCGAAGCTTTTATCTTTGCATTACCGGATTGCAGTGAGCAACACAGTATTTTTCAAGACCTCCTTTCTTCAGAATTTGTTCAACTTCCGTGGATTCTGGATCCCGCGTAATACCAAACTGTACAAATTTGTCATCGACAATTTTTGTTGCCAGTTCTGCATAATTGCACATAATCTTTCCCATTCAGCGAGTGGCCATCTACAACAAGATATACTCGATTAAAATTGTGCATAAACATAAAGATATCATGTATTGATTATCAGACCTATTCTCAGGCCTAGTAATCGATAAACACATACGGATATCAAGAAAAGATAAGGCATATCGCAGGATAACATATATAGACATAATCTATGTGATCAATGGATTTTGGAAAAGAAAATCATCAAATAACCAGAAATTACCAGATTCTATTTTTCGGAAGATAAGTTTGAATCGCAAGAAAACACTTTGAATCACAGAAAGGTAATTTTGAGTTTTCAGAGAATAAATCGCAAGTTTTTTTTTTTTGAGAATAAGAAAACTCTGGTAGGGTTTTGATGAAACTTATAAGGAGGTGGAGGGAAAAACGAGATTGGAAGATCAATCGTTTGAAAAGGTTAAACGATCCAGATTGAGCGGTTTTGATCGTGTGGTCAGGAAAAGCATGTACGATTGCCTTTTGGATTTAAAAACACATTTTGTGGCAATTAATACAAGTACCCCACGTCCGCATTAAATATTTTGCAGGAAATACGTCACAAAAGTAATGTGTACAGTAAGGTAAATATTATCAGATAAAATCAGATAAGTAAGCAGTAAACAAGGAAATAGAAAAGAGTATCTGGTTGACTGATATTGTAATCAGTCAATACCACTTGTAGTTGTTGATTCCACTTGTTGATCTTAGTTTTCTGCCTAATCCTTATAATTTCCCAACTGTCCTTTTCAACTGATCCGCTTCTCTTTGCGTCTGATTTTTCCTTTTCTGATCCTCCTTGGTCAGTTGAAGTTCCCCCTTCAACTGTTATTTCTGATTTCTTATTGACTGATATATCTGATTTGTTGAGGTATCATACTCAACTGATCTTCCTCATCTGATCAGTCTCTTATCTAATCAGATTTCAGTTGACCTAATCTGATTCTACTCAGACCAAGCCAATTCTTGGGATAAGTGTTACCGCCAAACCTTAGTTCTTGAAGAATTGAATAGTAGTCTCGATTCCCTAAGTCGACACGATTTGACATGTGTAATAGTAGTCTGGATACTTCGTAATGTCAAATCACCGTAAATTTATCCAATTATCAGTCGCGTGTTTCCTACACGCTGTCCTAGTGATGCAGATTTCTCTAAAAGGCTTTGAGAAATCAAATTTGCATTTTCACCCTTGCTTGGCCTCTATAAATTGGACCAATGATTTACACAACATAATACATTCACCATACTTATCTTCTTTGTAAAATCATGCATTCTGGTGAACCCTTATTTCCGGTGAAACTTCCGCAAAAAACCTTTACCCATTTTTCAATGATTTCACTTCTCAAATCAACCCCGTGTCCCTTATTCTTTGTTTTTCGTCGTCATCAAAGATTACACATACAATTGTTGCCAAGCTTCTCTACCATTTGGGTGGCGGATCTGCTTTGTCATCGGAGAAAGACACTTCTCCTAATCAGTATGCACCTTGTGTGTCTATCGAGATGACGAAATTAGCATCAACAGACTCGGTCGATATAAAACATGAGTTTGATATCACGGTCTTGATCGGACAACGGTGATCTTCGTATATCAACTCTATTTTTTGCATGTGACACATGTGCCCATATGATCTTTGTATCACTTTCTTGGCACTTGTGTCCCATTTAATGTTGGAGAGCCCATTGATTTCGGTCTAAGGGCTCTGGCTTAGAAATCCTTTCAACGCCGCTCTCGCCTCCTAACTCCGGAAGCTCGAGGGTGGCTTTTAGGATTATTTCAAAGCCTTGTTAAGTGGGGAAAATGAGAGCATCGAGATCTTAAAATCTCTCTCTCTCCCCTCTTCTAGGGTTAGGTTTAGGGTTTAGGGTTTATGTACTGACCTCCGGGTCCTTTTGTACTTGTAACTTGTAATGTAAGTCTGACCTTCGGGTCTTTATCAATGAAAATTTCTATTATTCCATTGTTGTGTAAATTTCTGTTTTTCTTATGCGATGTAAGCTTTAATCTTGTGAATCTTGCTTGTTGAATATCGACTAATCGACTTACAATGTGTGAAATAACCAAACCGATTTAATCGGATAATCCTTTAATCGATCGGTTCCTTTAATCGATCGATTCCTTTAATCGATAGTCCAAATGAAATCGATCGCCTTCTCATATCGGTTCCTTGATCGATCTTACGATCGATTGAGATACCAAACTCAATCGATTCCTCTTAACTTTGGTTAGTCTCTTAACCACCGGTTCTCGAGATCGATCCATCAAGCATTTTAGGTGCTTTTTTCTCCAAGATCCAGAAGCCCTAGCTCATTGCATAATTCTCTGAATCTGATCTCAGCTAGTGGCTTGGTTAGAATATCAGCTTTCTGTATATCAGTATGAATCTTTTCAATTATGATATTCTTCTTTTCAACATGATCTCTTATAAAATGATGTCTGACATCCACATGCTTGCATCTTGTATGTAGAACAGGATTCTGAGTGATTGCAATAGCACTATTACTGTCACAGAATATAGGTACATTCTTAGCTACAATGTTATAATCCTCACCGACCGACTAAGCGAGGCGGTTGGGAGCAACAACTTTTCTTCAAACTGACCATATATTACGCTTCAAGAGTAGATGTGCATGGCGATGTCTCGCTTCTTTGAAAACCACGAGATCAGTTTACTTCCTAAAAACTGACATGTTCCTGAGGTTGACTTCCTGTCAATCTTGCAACCTCCATAATCAGAATCAGAATACCCACTAAGCTCTAGATTATCATCTGATGGGTAGAATAAACCAAGGTTTACTGTCCCCTTCAGATACTTAAGAATCCGCTTAGCTGCTTCTAGGTGGCTTTGCATTGGATTTGCCTGAAATCTGGCACATACACCTACTGCAAAAGTGATATCTAGTCTGCTGGCAGTCAGGTATTGTTGGTCCCGGTGGGAAAACCCATTTTGCGCGTGCGGAAGAAAAACATGAAGTTCGATGCATATAAAACAGGGGTGAGGGCAGAGTGATTCCAGATTTTTTGCTTTTAAGAACGATGTGTGTGTTTTGCTTATAATCAAATGCATATGGCAAGAAAGAACATAAAGCAGTAAAGAACACACGATTTTATAGTGGTTCGGAGTCCAACTCCTACATCCACTCTTCCCTATCAACAGGGGCACCTACTTAACCAACTGGACTTAGTTTAACGTGTTAGTCCAACACCCAACAAATGTTTACCGAGTTCACACTCAAACGGACTTATCACCCTCACGGGATTGCCTACCCTCCCTTTCGGGATTGCTAGATGTTTACCGAGTTCACACTCACCTACAAACTTAACCGACCTGATTTGGGTAAGGTTTGTTTGGTTTCCAACTAAGTTGATATTTTCCCTTACATTTGTTTAGCCTCAATGCTAAGGATGGGAAAATCTCTCTAAGCTTAGGATACATCGTGGGTTGCTTAGATTGGGTTCTAGAACACTTTTTGAATATATGTGTATATCTACAGACTTGTGTTCTAGGGTGGGAATGCTTTGACTATAACGCTCTTGGCTCTGTAGCATCTTGTGTATATTCTCCACACGAATAATGAAGGAAGAACTTGTATTTATAGTGTGGATTTGAATGTTACCGTTGGATGGAGTCACATTCAAATCCATACTATTCTCAGAACTTCTTGCGACTTTTTTCCAGTGGTTGTCTTCCTCTCATTGGTCCACGTCGGTGATTCTAATCGGCTATATTCCTCCAGTTCCTCGCCTTGAATCATTCAGATCTCTCGAGTCTCGGTGTCTTGAGACATCTTGAGTCTTGATTCTCATCCCGAGCCTCGGGTTTATCGAGCCTCGGGATACTTGATTGATGGACTTCTCTTCGCCGGACCTCGTCGATCGGGCATCTTGACACTTTCGGTGGTGAGTTCGGTTCTTGTCTTTAGACCAATCGACCCTCGGTCGCTACTTTTCGAGCTAAGTCATCATCGGGTGTTACGATTCTCGGTGAACATGACTTCAATGACTTCTCTTGAGATGACTTCTCGCTTTGATCTGGTATCAAATTCGGGTTTTTACGATATCGATTTCTTCTCGCTTTGATCGATCGGCTCACATGATCGGATCGATTATAACATCAGTCGGCATATCGGTTTATCTGCGCCGGATTAGTACATCGGTTAGCATATTAGGTTAGCATATCGGTTTAGCGCCGATCTCAATCCGTCGATCTTGATCATCAACTCATCTTCATATCGATCTCGATCACGTCGATTTTGATCGGTCTCATCGGCTCCTCTTACGATCTGCAACCTTCTCTTACGGTCGGTTTCTTTACGATCGACTTATGCGCTCTTCCGATCACCATATCACTAAATGTCATTCTTCGATCATCCGATCGGGTCATCCGATCTGGTCATCCGGTCATCCGATCTTCGATCACCGGCTTAGCTTTTTCTTCTCTTCGATTTTTGCTTTCGGCTCATCGATTAACTCCGGAACTCATCTGATCTCGATCAGCCTCGTCTGCAGCCTCGTTGATCTCGATCATCTTCTTCTGATTTCGTGAGTTCCCCCTCAACTTGTTCTCTCGTTCCCCCTCAACTTGTTATCTGTAAATTAGCTTCAATAACACAAGTTGATATTGTTTTGGCATAATTCATCAAAACTAAAATATCCCAACAGGTATAGTAAAGATCCAATGAGAGCCCTATATTCTTTCTGATTGGTTTTCTGACCATCCTCATCTGGATCCATCTTGAATCCAGTCAACATAGGAATTCTGGCTTCCTTAAAGTTTTGAACTCCAAACTTAGCCAGTAAACTCCTAGTGTACTTTGCCTGGTAGATGAATATCCCTTCTGAACTTTGTTTAACTTGTAGACCCAAAAAGTAACTCATCTGCCCCATCATGGACATCTCGAACTTCCCTTGCATCAGTTTGCTGAATCTTTCACATAGACTCTTGTTGGGAGATCCGAAGATGATGTCGTCCACGTAAATCTAACCATCAGAATATCTTCTCCATCTTCTATTCTGAATAAGGTTCTATCCACTATCCTTTTAGTGAACCCACTGTCTATCAAGAACTGAGAGAGTGTATCATACCAAGCTCGAGGAGCTTGTTTCAGGCCATAAAGAGCTTTTCTTAAGCGGTACACTTGGTTGCCCTTTTCAAAGCCTGGAGGTTGTTCCCGTTTAAGAATGCACTCTTTACGTCCATCTGATACACTGTGAACCCTCTGTGGGAAGCATATGCCAGAAATAGCCGAATGGCTTCTAGGCGAGCGACTGGTGCAAAGGTCTCATCATAATCAATTCCTTCTGATTGTGAATACCCCTTAGCAACAAGTCTTGCCTTATTCCTGGTTATGACATTTTTCTCATCTTTCTTGTTCTTGAAAACCCACTTTGTGCCAATTACGTCTTGATGAGTTGGTCTACATCACCGTTCCCAAACTTGATTTCTCTCGAACAGTTCCATTTCTCTCCTGCGCATGGCTAGAATCCGACTTTTTGCGTCTTGTAGAGCTTCCTCATTTTGTTGGTTCCTTCATAGACATATAACAACAATACATGGCACTTTCACCAATCGATGTCTAGTTTTAACTCTGTCGGATGGGTCTCCGATGATCGGTCGGTTGGATGACCGGTTATCCGTGTCCTTCGCTTACGATTTGCGTCGGTTTGGAGAACATCATCCATTTCGATAGTAGTTCATTACTAGCGATTGGGAGTGGTCTTGAGTTATGATCCACTTGATAAGAACATGTCTCGGTGATGTTGGACTCATCATGTCTTGATGTCTGTTAGGTGGGAACTTCAGTGTTCCCCGCGAACCGGATGGTTCGATTGATCTTTATCTCGGTTGTACCGGCTTCTTCATCGACAATTTTTCGTACCTTAGGATCCGATTGACTGGTGAATCGGCTAGATCCGAATGTATCTTTGTTACAAGTTCTCGATCCTTTTTCCTTGATCGTTAGGCGATCCATTTTACCGAGCATCAGTCTTTGGTTGATCGGTACTTCTTGTTCGAGTCAGTTTCTCTTGTTCGGAAGATGTTTCATCAAAGACTACATGGGGTGTTTCTTCCACAACTAGGGTTACTTTGTTGTAAACCCCCGAAAAGCCTTGCCGGATGAGGAATATCCTAAGAATATACCCTCATCGACTTGGCCTCAAAAGTCTTCAACCCGACTCTTCCCATTGTTGTGTATGAAACACTTACACCCAAAAAACATGGAAGTAAGAAACACGAGGTTTTACGCCCTTCCCACGATTCATAGGGTGTTTTGTAGTGAGCCTTAGTCAAGACATCATTACGAGTATGGCATGCGATGATAGCTTACGCCCGAAAACGGCTTGGTATTGCATGTTCAAATAACATCGTCGAGCAACTTCTTTGAGTGTTACGTTTCTCCGTTCTTGCTACTCCATTCTGTTGTGGCGTTCTTGCGTTGATGTCTCATGTTTGTATACCAAACTTAGTGCAAAAAAAATCGGTAATAAAAGAGTTCGAAATTTTGTACCTTTATCGATCGATTTTTACTACTGCCGACACCCTTTTCATTTTGTAATCTCTTTAGCGACTTCGGGTATCTTCGTTTATCGCCTCATTCTTCTTATGTAAGAATATAACCCGTAAACTTGGAATAGTCATCCACGATTACGAGTATATATTCGCGTCAAGATTAAAATGATTGGTGTAATCGGGTCCAAATAGATCCATATGAAGCACCGCAATACTCTGGATGCGGATGCGGGTCGAGATTCCCTTGAATGAAGCTTTGACTGTTTTTCCTTCCGACATGCGACATGTCCGATCCTTAGAAAATACTTCATTCGGAAGTCCTTCCACTAAAGACATCCTTTCTATCTTATTAAAGAGTTTTAAAGTTCGGATGACTCATTCTTTTGTGCGAGCCAATTGCTACTTTTGGAACTCTTAACAATCGAACATGCATTTCTTGGGCAACTTTGTTCCAATCTGGCATGTAGATCGTCCCTTTCCTTGAACCGATTAGCAAGATCTGTTGAGTGGCTCGATTTTTGATAGTGCATTGATCGATCGAGAACTCAACACTGAATCCGTTATCGCAGAATTATGAAACCGATAACAGGTTATGCTTTAGACCTTCAACATCTGAGACTCCGAAGGACTTTTGTACATCATCATTCTCTAAGGTTCCGAATCCTTTGGTAAAACCAAAGTTATCATCACCGAAAGTACACGCGGGCCTTTTTGTTCTATGTAAAGAGAGAGAGATGTTTGCTTCCAAATCATATGCCTTGAGCATCCACTATCGATGTACCGGATAGTTGCTTGCACACCTCCTTTGTTGGCGGACCCACGCGAACCCTGCGGACCAAATCGGGCTTTAGGTACCCTTTTGGATTGGGTCTGAGGGTTAGGATTGGTTTTGGGGATCCATACAAACGGTACTTCTATTGAGATTAGTTACATCGAAGAAGGCTGATTTGTCTCCCATACCTATCAACATAATCATACGTCTCTTTATATGCTTTCTGATTAGTATGATTATTAGTGTGAACCTTGGGTGACTTAGAAGACTTGGGATTTATCTTTGTTGTTTGTCTTCTTTTCATCCATTAATGGCTCGGTCTCGGCGACCTAGGTTTTACGATTATAGGGGTAGGTACCACTGCTACCATCAAAAGATTCATATCTTTTTGGCATAGGTGGTTTTTGCAGTTTACCTATAGCTTGCTTATTCAGCAGCTGACCTTGATTGGGTCTCAGATTAGACTTCCCTTTTATAGGTTGTCTTTTCTGATACCTAATCTGTTGATCGAAGTTGAGGTCTCTTGGAAGAACTGGTTCTTTTGTTGATTCCTCGGTGATGCTTTTACCGATTGGGGTCCATTTCGTTCCCCTTCGATTAGGCACTGCTTTTACTTGCTCAATGTCTTTTTTCCCTTACCAGATACAAGTTTAGCTTTTAGTGTATCTTTGTCAGAAACTCGTTTGATTACACCTTTTTGAAGTGAATCAAACGGGGCTTTTGAGGATGTGGAAGGGTTCTCATACCCAAGTCCCTTCTTGTTAGTCGTTGTTCGAAAATAGGTGTTCATATCTTGAACAGTTTTAGATGATTTTGTGAAAACTTCTATTTTCTTGCACAAACTATCCTCAGAAGATTTTAGACTCTCATGTAGTCGGAATAGCTCATCAAATTTAGCTTGAAGGATTTTGAAGTGATCAGCTTGCTGTTTGTTGATTGATAGCTGATCTTTGATCTGCTTCTCCCCGATCGAAGATTTAACTTTCGAATGTTAAGTTCCTCGATTACCTTCGGCGGTTTAAAGTAATTCGATTCAATAGCTTTTATTGAGATCGTTCTCTTTAACAAGCTGATTATTTCTGATCCTTAGCTTGTCATTCTCAGCTTCCACTATAGCATAAATGTCTACTGCATTGGAGAGATCATCAAGCAATTGCTCAGAGTAGAGCTGCAGGTCAATCTCTCCAGCAGGTGTGTTAATAATAGCGGTGTGGCGGAACCAAAGCGAAGGTTTGGAGGTTACCTCAGATTGGTCCTCCTTGGCCATCGGCGAATCTCATCGTTATCAAGAGAATATCGGATCTTCATTCTCATAGAAGTCAATGGCAGATTTGCTTATCGAGACATAAATCTTCTCTGAGATGAGTACCCAGAATCATCAGAGGGCAGATAGGAATCATCAATTCCAGATGTGTCAGCGACAATGGCTTTTCTGTCCCTATAACGTTGCTCTCTTCTGTTATGATTTCTTCCCTTTCTTTTGGCGTCAGTCCGGGCAATGCTACTTGTAGTGACACTGGTTTCTCCACGGTTGAAACACGCTCCATGATCCACGGAACCTTTTTCTTCCGGGTGAGTCATTAAAATGCAGCCAGGATCTATCGGGTGACTTCCTTTTCGATAATGTCCCGAACTCCTTCATCGATCCTGTTATCTCTTCTCTCATCGGTTGATTATCTTTTTTCTTTTCTTCTCTGTGATCTCTTGATCATCGGATCAGTTCTTCTGGAGATCCGTTAGGCGATCTCCTATCTCTTCCCTCGGTATGTTGATAATCTTTATAGAATCTTGATACTTACCAAGTTGAATATTTGATTTTTCAAGTTTCTGGTAGCGAAATGATCTATTCTCGCGACTTATTATGTTTCCAACGAGTTCGGTGGCCTTCGATCTGATCTGCTAGTTGCTTTTAAACGCCCGATTTGGGCGTTGAGGCTTCCGGTGGGCGTCTCGTCTTCATCTGCTTGTCCTCTTTCGATTAAGTCGAACTCGTGAGCTTTAAGGCTTAGGAACATGCTACTCGGCTTCATCTTTGAAATGTCTTGGCAATCCTTGATTACCGTGACTTTCATGTCCCATTCTTGGTGAGAGATCTTAAGATCTTGTAGTTGATATCTTTGTCCGACATATCTCTACCAAGTTCTCGTAGCTTATTCTTCGACATAGTAATCCTTCCATCGAGCTCGTTGATGGTCTCGTTGAAGCAATATCTTGATTTTTGAACTTCACCAGTTTGGCTTGTAGTCGGCTTTCTTTGATCGATCATTTCCTTCGCGATATCTCAGCTAGAGTATCCCACATTGCTTTCCCAGTTTTGAGATATTTTATCTTCTCCTTGGTGATTTTATCCATCGTCTTCATGATTATATGCCCCAAGATTGTATCTAGAGTATCTGACTTGATTTGGACTCCAAAAGGCAGTAACTTTGGTAGGATCCTATACCAAATGGGTACCACAGATCTAATCTGTTTTTCAGGTAAATAGAAAAGGGCACTGAGCTGAATGAAGACATCATAGCCCTGATGAAAGAAGATCTGAGATGTCATTATTGGAAGATGAATTTCCTTCTTGGACTTCAGGAGAAACAAGCTAAGGAAGGAATCTTCATCAGAGATCATGTAGAGAAAAAGGACATCAGGATGGAGAAGATTCATACTGATAAGCAGAGAGCTGATATCTTGACTAAACCATTGGCTGAATCAAGATTTTAGGAACTATCAGTTGAATTAGGGATGTAGGATCCAGGTGTATAGAGTAAATCTGAAAATTGAAGGTTTTCAGATGCATGAAGTTTTCTCGATTCTCTTGAAACTCGGGGATAAAATTGAAAATCTTGGGCGAGTCTCGAAACTCGGGGTGTCTTGAAGGTCGATTACTTCGATATCATCTTGATCCCATTCAATTACTTCGAAGATCATCTTGACATTTTTATCAAGGTCAATACTCAGTAAGACTGATAGAGGGAAATTAGTCTGAAGAAGTAATGACTCATGCAACTCATTTATTTCTTAAGTGAAACTCAGTAATCATTTGCAATAAATACAAAACACCTGAAGAATGTTTTTGGGCGGGACTTTTGAAATGCTGAGGAAGGTCAACAGTCATTAATTGCTCTGATTCAATTAATCACCAATAAGGTTAAAATGGCGGCGTATCTTTCTTGAGATCGTCCTTTCACTTACCCGATTAATCGGTGATCAATCTCAACCGTTGATTTTCATCAATCGATACGACTTCCCACAAATCGATCTATATATTCTTTTGAAATCCATTCAAGCCCCATTTCATAAAACCTTCGTCTCCAAAACACCTCTTGCAACTAAAAATCCCTTTTGCCTAGAAATCTTCATCGTTCCAAAACCCTACCTTCAAAATTCTCAAAATGACTTTCTTTATATTTGATAAACTGGTTGTTTCCAACAAGCTATGGTATGAATATGTAGTATCGCTCGAGAGTTCGTCCAACGCTACTCATGAAGAAGAGGCGCTACATATGATCCGAATCGCAAAACTCACAAATCTCGTCGCAAGCCAACCGGAAGTGGAATACTCTAAGGAGGTAATAGAGTTTATTTCAAATTTGAGATTAGATGATGAGGATGGTATGGAATCTCAGATTACTGTTTCCCATCTAGAACATAGCTCAAAATACATATATTTTGTACGGGAGGTGTATATTGTCCCTAAAAATTTGAATGATATTTTTGAGTTGTGTGATAGAGGAGAGGATCCCACGACATATATGTTGGGTCGGGAGTAGGAATAACTTGATAGGATAACAAAGTATCCTATTAAGTTTGAGGCGACTTTGAATAAACGGCATTTGAAGCCGAAGTACAGAGTATTGCTAGACATTGTTAGTAAATGTATAATGAGTCGATCAGGGAGTTTTGAGCAAATAAGCACTCCCAAGCTTAGATTGATGGCTGCAATAGAGGATTCACCCACATAAGATTTCAATTGGTTGAAGTACTTGATTTGAGTGGTGAGTGACCAGGCAAAGCTGATCAAGAAGGAGGATGGATCGATCTCGATCAAAGGCAAGATACTCCATGCAACCAAAATAGCTTTTATTTTGGAGATATGTCGTGAAGAGGAGGATATTTTTGCCGACTCCACTCCTTTCCCAAAATCTAAAGTTATGTTCAAGCCAACAGCTACCAGAAAGACTTTGAAAGGGAAGAAAGAGAAGAAAGTGGAATCCACTACTGCTGCTGAAGAAGCCCATCAAGCCAGGGGGAAGGCTTTGATGGAGGTCAAGAGGGAGAAGGGTGACGCATTGAAGAAGAAAACCCTTGCTCCAAAGCGCAGAAGGATGTTGATTGCCACTGAGGAGGAAGAGAGTGAGCCTGAGGAGGTGCAACCTGAGGGCCAAAAAGCTCAGAAATCACCCTTACAAGTGTTGGCACATGTTGTATCCACAACACAGGAGCAAACTGAGGAGCAAGTCTTCTCTGTGGTTCTTGAGACGTTACTGAGCTCAGACAAATTTTCTCAAGAAATCTTCCAAGGACCTCAGACCTCAGAGCAAGTTCATATTCCCACTGAGGAAGTGCCTGCTCAGACCTTAGAGCAAGCTCAGATTCAAACTAAGGAGTTGCCTGTCCAATCCTCAGATTTTGCTGAGCCTCAGGAGCTGCTGAACCTTGATTAGCTCCTGAGTGATCCATTCCTTGATCCTTCAGCAGATTTTCCCATTGAACCTGAGAGCCCGAAGCTGAAGAAGGGCGAAGCTGAAGAGACTGAGTGGCGAAGCAAGGGGGAACGGTTCATTCTAGACCGGTACCCTGAGCTAAGCACTTATCCTGACCTCCAGGATCTCTTTTTCAGACTGAGGTCAACAGTCTACATTCTTAACCAGACCTTTCCTGAAATGCTCAACATTGCTTCATTCAGAGGTGAAGACTGGTGGAATGAGGAGACAACTGTTTTGACTCAGTTCTCAGGATTCAGAAAAACCAAGCTCAGGATGAAAACATCAGATTTTGATGAGCTGGTTAAAAGGAAGCTTGTTGAGAGGGAAAATGCTGAGGTTGGTGCCCCGAGCTCCAAAGAAAAAAACCAAGATGGGGACCAACAAGGGAATGATGAGAGTCAATCTCAGATGGAGAAAGATAGTACTGATGCTGGAGAGCCTGCTATCACACATCCTCAGACTGAAGTTAGTCTTCAGGTAACTTTTGGCACTATTAAAAATTATGCCAGGGCTACTGAAGTATCTATCTTTAACTCTTTAATGTCTGATATGCAGACTGAGGCTCAGGTGGACACCCAAGCTCAGGTGGAAACCCAAACTCAGGCTGAGACTGAAGCTCAGGTTGAGACCGAAGCTCAGTTAGAGACTGAGACTCAGGCTGAGCAACCAGCTCAGGAAAAGCAGCAAATCTCATATGCTCCTGAGATTGATTTCACTCCCATTGTGGAGAAGCTAGACAAGGTTGTGCCAATCATGGACAAAGTAGCCCAGATTGAAGAAGTTTTGGCCAACCAGTCCACGAAGATGGAAAGTCTGAGTTCTACTTCAGACCTGATACAACTTCAGACCACTCTGACTGAAAAGATGACTGCCATAGAAGGAAAGATGGATGGAGTCAAAGCTGAATTAAGTGCAGAGCTGAAGCAAAAGTATCAGGAAAGGAATGAATTTCTTGAAGCCAAACTGATGGAGAAGAATGAGATGCTTATCAAAAATGTTGTTGAGGAAATGAGCTCCATGCTCATGACCAAGATGACGGATATGTTCAAAGAAGCTCTCTCCAACCAGTTTTCCCAGATGTCTGAAGAGTTCTCTGTGGCAACGAACCACCTGATGAGGTTAGAAGAAGAGCAAGTTCAGTTGGCGGGAGAGGTGCGAAGTGTCAGCAAGGAACAATACCATATGGACACTGCACTATCCAAACTTCTGCCAAGGTATGATGCCAAGAAGGGGGAAAGACCCGGAGCTGATCTGAGAATATTATTGGCACACACCTTGGAAAGAAAGACAGACAAAGAAGCTGAGAAGAAAAGCACTGTTGAAGCCTTGAAAGAAGTTGAAGCCACTGAGAAGCTGAAATTCAAGAAGGTGGAGAAGCCTATCTACACTCAAGTTTATGAGAAAACCATGCAAGAAGTAGCTGCAGAGAAGCTGAGTGCAAGAAGAAGAGTTGGAACAAGCCTAGCCGGTGCTGAACTGCCTATCAAAAGGAAGGCTGTGGCGTTTGTTGAGCCTGAAGGGAAAAGAGCTAAGGCTTCTAAGCCAACTCAGAGAAAGTTGATAATGGATATTGAAGAGTCTGAGGAAGAGCCGCAAAAAGAAGTCTTCATTACCAAAAGAGCTCTGAGATCACTTCAAATCGAAAGAAGCCAAGAAAAACTGCTGCCAGTTTAAGTACCCTTGATAAGGAAAAAGAAGAAAGAAGAGCAGAGGAGAAGAAGTGGTTTCAAGAAGTTCGCGAGCAAGAGGAGAGGGACTGCTAAAGCACAAAAGTGGCCGCACATTGACAAGTGGATGCCAATCCAGTTCAATGATGCGTGGGAAGAGATTAAAAGAACATTCTGGTTCTACTACGATGTGCTAAGAGAATGGAGAGGGGAGAGCTCAGATTCTAATGAGGCTTTCATTGACTATCTGCTGACCTTCTATCCGAAGTACTTACAAAGCTGGATCAATCTTGCGGATGAAGGAAAGGTTCAGATCACAGCCCCTGGTCCATACTCATACCCTCCTCCTAGGCTGGAGAATGTCTTGGTGAATGAAACAACCATTTCTCAGGAGATTGCTCAGTACGCCATTCAGTTAGGCCTGACAGGGAACAATCCTGATATCATCAAGGAGAGAGATGCACTGAAGAAAAGATATTATGGAATGTTTAACCTTGAAGTGCCTGCTGATGAGGTGGAAGAAGAGAACTGAAGAGCTAGAGCTGAAGAGCAAAGAAGACTGAAGAATCAAGACTTAATACTCTTGTAATTTCTTTATCTTTTTGTCTTTATTTTCTGATAAGTTCATTGTAAACTGTAACATTCTATCATACATCAATGAAACTTTATCTTTTATGCTCAAAGATAATATCTCATTATCTTTTTACATGTCTTTACTTTTGATATGCCTGACTATTGTTGAAGAAATTGTTGGGAGATTGTTTGTGATAATTGTTGGGAGATATACCAATCTTGTAATAGGAAAAACTGAAACCTGAGTATAGGTTAAGTGTTTTGTAACAA